>WAAG01091524.1:0-12759 GCA_013390105.1 Tichodroma muraria
CATCCAGCTCTGGGGCTCCCAGCCTAAGAAGGAGATGGACCTGTTAGAGCAAGTCAGGAGGAGGACCACAAAGTTGATAAGAGGACTAGAGCACCTCCCCTGCAAAGACAGGCTGAAACAGTTAGAGCTGTTCAGCCCGGAGAAGAGAAGGTTGCATGGAGACCTCATAGCAACCTTCTAAAGGAGGCTACAGGGAAGCCAGGGAGGGACTCTTTGTCAGGAATGGTAGTTACAGGACCAGGAGTAACGGCTTCAAACTGAAATAGAGGAAATTTAAGTTAGATATTAGGAAGAAACTCTTTACTGTGAGGGTACTTAGACACAGAAACAGTTTGCACAGAGAAGGTATGGGTGCCCTGACCCTGTCAGTGTTCAAGGTAAGGTGGGATAATGCCTTGAGCAACCTGGTCTACTGCTTTCCAACCCTTTATTAACCCTTTATTAACCCTTTCCATTCTAAAAGTGGAAAGATAACAGTAAAACACTACTGTAAGTGCAAATCCTAGCAAGAACTGCTAGGCAAAGCAGTGCGACACTAAAACCACACTTTTTAATGACTGTATATTCTATTTTCATATTAGAAAAAGTTCCCCTGGCTTAAATTCAGGTTTAGCATTAAGTTGAGAGAGGAATCTAGTTGTTGTTGCTTCCTGGTGGACATGCAGAACAGGGAACAGAGCTGGTGTCCTTATTGTCATGTTGAATTTAATGTTTTTCTTCCAGGTATGTTCCTCATTAGATGAAAACCGAAGTATTATGTTAAGCTACATTTTTTTTGTGATGTATAGTTTTGTACACATATATTATAAATCTTTTTCTCACATAGTTTACCTGCAACATTTCTGTTCTCATTAGATTTTCTTGTCTCTTAAGACCCACTTCTTTTCCAACACAATGCCTTGAATAAGCTTTCTACGAACACTGTCTATTTTTAACATATCCTATCTTTTCATTTCTTTGAAAGGTCTTTCTAGTCAGTTTGACTTAATCTACATTTTGAAATCTACTCTATGTAACTGGAATATAAGAGAGTGAAATTAAGAACTCATAATTTGTTTGCATGCTGGGCCACCAATATTATTGTGACTGTCCACTTCCATGTTCACTTCATAGGGGAAATAGAGACTGTTTGCTTTGCTCATCAGTGCCGCTGAGCCAGCAACCAATCAAAACTCAATAGTGCTTGCACAAAAGAAAAGCAAAATCACTTAACAAGTAAAAAAAAAAAAAAGTTTTCTAACATCAGACATCTTTACTGAGAGAAAAGGGATGTCATGTTTATCTCAGCTTTAGATGTCCCTCTGTAGTTTTCATCTAAGTGATGAAAATACCTCAAATATCTTGCCATCTCTATTTTTAGGAATATTTCTATGCTTTAACAATCTGGTTTTCAGCCTCCAGAGGGACCAGTTAAGCTCATTTAATTATTTTAAGACTTAATTAAGTTAACATTAGAAACAGCATAAAATAATGTCGTTACTTAATTTCTTTAAAATACTCATAAGAAAAAGCTGATAGTTTTTATTTTTGTGATTTGGCATTTATAAACGTAATATCTGAGCCAAACTTTCAAAATGAGCTAAATTTTAATTTCTGAGTAAATCTTAATTTCTGCCTGGGTCTGTTTTTCACAGAGTGCGAGAATTTATACAAGAGCACTGAGTCAAATTCTGCTCTACCTGAATTTAGCTCCAAATGGTTTGTTGCGGTGCATATTAATGCAGCTTTTGACCTATGAAGAGGAGGAGTGACAGGGACAGGGAGGCATGCTGTGCTGTTAAAAGCAAGATGTATCTGCAAGAAACTGACTCCCTTTCCTTACACCTTGCCATCCCTACATGCAAATTAGGATGGTCATTTCTAATAGTCCACACAGCCTACAGAGCTGCATGGCATTTGTGATTCAAAACTACAGTAATATGTCTTGACAGGAGACAAAAAGCAACAGAATCATCCTCAGAAGGATGAACTTTACTGGTGCTGCTTGACAGTAAGTGTAATAATAAATGTGCCTCAAAAGTAACTGGACATAGGAATATGCTAGGAAAAAGATCACATAATTAACTCCATGCTGACAGCTTCTCCATAGCCTGTCGAATTATGTGAGAGAAGACCAGATGTGCAAATAAAAGCATCTTCTATATTATTCCATAGATGATTATAGATTCCATAACCTATATTATTCCATAGATGAATTGATTAAGGTAGACAAATAGGCTTCCTATTAGGGGTTAAGTCAGTGGCAATGAAAGCGGGTGAACTGACAATAGCAGCCACAAAAGTGACGAGAGAGCAATATAGGAAAAGAATGGCAAAAGAAAAAGAAAGTATCAGAATTAATACATATTTTCCCTTTCATTGAAACAATTCTTTTGTAGGATGAAGAATTTCTATTTCTTCTGGAACAATTTCCTCAAATTCTAATGCATCTACATTATGTTCTCTCAGTCAAAAGTGTTGTAACGTGATAGAATAATTAGAAAAAGATTTCTAAATTAATTAATTTCTTAAATACCTTGTAGCAATTAAATACATGAGGAAGAAAATACAAAGGAATATAGAGTAGTGGAAGCAGAACGAGAAGCGTAATAAAGGATGTAGCAGCTGTAACTTCAAATAAATATTCTCCTGAAGAGAGTAAAGAATTGTTCAAACAACCTGACAACTGAGGCAGTAGGGGGTTCAGTAAGCAAGGAAACACTCTCATCTCTTTTTCCAGTGTTCTATCTATTTGATCACTCTGCTGCCTTTTTTCAGCACATTTTACCGCAGTGATTCAAGTCTGCAAGGGGAGACTGGTAAACACGAGTCCTCTCTGCTGGCTTTTCCCACATCAAGGGCAGTGTTCAATCAAGGCAGTGCACAGGCAGCAACCAGAAGTGTCGTGCCCAGCCACGAGGCAGGGCGGATCCTGAAGCTGCCCTTGTACGCTATAAGAGGCAGTTAGGGATTCAGGATTCCAGTGCTCCATACCAGCAAGCCATGCCCATGGGAAATGTCAAAAGCCAGTTTCTGCTAAAATTTCTGCATGGTCTGCTCACCTCATTGTTCAGATGGGCACTTGCAAAACTAAATCCTCAAGCTCAGGTCTGCATCAGCAAATTAAGCTGCCATGTTCTCACACAGATAAAGCATATCTTTTCCCTTGGACAATATCAGTGAGAAAGCAGAAATAATCCAGAGACTCTCTGGCCTCAGCCAAGTGACCTTACTTGCCAGGGTGAAAGAATCAGGCAAAGAAAAGTGCCCAGACAGTTAGCTCAGTCTGAAGAAATCCTACTGATGAGGCTCTACAGGTTCAACAAGTCAAATAAAACAGCCCTAGATGTCCTGGGAACTGTAAAAAGCTTGCAGCACTGACAAATTTGCAAGCACCAGTCAGATATTTTCTTCCATTGTTTTTCTGAACATGTATTCTTAAACTCTATTCCCACTAGATAACTGATTTATTTAATGCCTTCGCTATCTCAGTTAAAGGATTTGTCCCACTGCATGTCCTTGGAAACTAAGCTGTTAAAAATTTTAGCTGTAAAGGTTTCTGTCATCTTTGGCATGTTCTTTAATAGTAAGTTTCATAAGTCTAAAACAAAAAGAGTTTACCAACCTTTAAAATAGTTTAGGTTTCACCTCTATGAATTTCCTGTTACTGTATAGTACATAGCTTATTTTGCTACTCTGGCCATCTCCCTGCATATCTTAATTTTTCTGTTAAAACCATGAAATCTGGGGTTGCCTGGTACAGATTCAAGAAGTTACACAATGCATATGTTATCTAAAAAGTGATAGTATATAATCTTGATCTTTTTCACCTAATAGAATTTTGCAATACCGGGAGAGTGTCTGACCTTTGAAGTTCTTATGAAGTTTAAAGTCAGATATTCAAAGAGATAAATAGTTCTTATAATATTCAGCCCATTTCTAACGTAGAAAATTATTCTGGCAGGATTTCTGTGTTGCATAAAATTAAAAAAAAAAAAAAAAGGTTTTATTATTTAGATTACAGAGGAGATACAAAAGGAGCAATGATAAAGTTACACCAGATAAGCAGCAGAACCATTAAGGTAAGTCAGAGCTTTCTTCACTTAACAGAGAACCTGGAAAAAAAACTGAAGTACATAGCTGGATATATTTTTCTGCCCTATGTAGTTTAGTTAAACATGAGAAAATGAGACATGTAGAGGCAAAATAAGAATGTGAAATTGCACAGAGGTTCAAAGAGTTTCAAAAAGTTTCAAGTGAGCTTGACTCAACTTTGCACCAAAAGTGATTACAGATCTCTGAGTTTGAGTCATTGTTCGAGTTTCAAAATCCTGCCTTAATCCCTTTTTAATTCTTCTGTATCAGAAAACAAGTAAACATTGCTACCTTTTCAAAGCTAGTGACAAACTCTCTTGAGAGCAAGATTTCATATAATTGGACATTTAGAGAAGACTGTTGTGTCCTATGGTAACACTTTTATAATTGGCTCCTGTCACAGAGAGAATAAAACAGACTGGTCTGACTTTAAAAGAAAATCACACGTAAGCCTAAGTAGATGTCTTCTATCTACATTTTTTACTTCACAAGACTTCAATATAGAACATTTCCCTTGGAACTTACAAAACAGTTATGTCAGAATATGTAATGTTACTCACTAAACAGGATTAGATTATGGAGACCAAGTATACAGTGCTTGCTTTTATATTGGAGATTACAACAGCAATGGTAGTAGGGTACTGCTTTAAAGCCAGCCAAGAAAATACTCAGCTCCCATGCATTGTCTAAGCATCTTTTCATCATAGGGATTGATGCAATTTCTGTCTCCAAGGAGTTAACAAAAACTTTAAAACATTGTGTTCCACTGAACACAGTTGCAGAACTGTTGATGTCCATGTAGCAGGGACAGATTGAACTCTCACTGAAAGAAAAGCCATGAGGGGAAAGAAAAGCAAAGACTCTTTGCTTTTAGCTCAGATGGTTCCTGACTATCTGAGTCAGGAGTCAGTCAAATAACTGCAATTATTAAAAAAATATTTTGCCTTTTTACATTTATATCTTCTTAGGCAGAACTGAATTACATTCCATACTGCAACTTAAATACCTCCCAGATAATGAGAAAATAAATTTCTGTCAGTCAGCTTTCTTGTTTGATTGCAATTAGCACAGACAAAGGATTGTCAACACAAATGCTTTCAACATAATCAGGCTTTTCCCAAGACACCCCAACAAGTCAGTAGTGTTCAATTTACATGGAACAAATATGGGAGGTGCAAGATTAATCCTGTCAAGAAAAACCCATATGAAGGTTGTCAGCTAAATTGCACCTTTCGGCATGCTGCTACCTTGAGACTGATATTTTACATGAAAAAAAATAACACTGCTGCTCAGCTGACAAGATGTGAAGAATCAAGATTGCCATGGTTACAGTGCTCAAAACTAAGAGAGGTCACAAAACATGACATCCAAATTTGAAAGACCCAGCAGATTCATGGACTCTGGACCTTTACCAGAAGCAGACAAGCAAATGCAGAGTAATGTAGGAAAGGAATTAAACAGGAGTGCCCATGCAGTAACTGCCTTTAAATTACTTCTATAAAACAGAAGCAATAAAATTATAAAGTATAAAATTACCTCTACATGCATAAGGAAAGGGGGGCAAGAAACCTCTTTAGATGCTACAACTGACACATCTCTGTCTTAATTATTTTTTATAGTGTCTGGTAAAGTTTGGACTGTGCAAATTCACACTCTCTCAAACATTCCCAGGCAAGGTTTATGAGGGGTCACAAACAACTGCAAGTCAATCACCTCAGTTTGCAGGGTTAGGAAGATTAATTAGTAGCATTGGTTGATTGCAGTCATTCAATACCAGTCAGCATTCGAGCCAAGAGCAGTTGCACACCTATTTAACTTGCTCTCGTGGACACTAATGGACTCAGGGAAGGCTCTGAGGATGATCTTTGTTTACACGTGGTAAATCCAGAATGGAGATTCAAGCTGCAACATATTTTAGGGGCTGGGAGATGGGGGCTGTGATGGGGCTGTTGGAGCTGGCTGGAGGTGCAGGACAGCCTTGGGCTCCCCTCACAGAGGCTGCCCTGCAGCAACAGCAGCACCCCTTGCTCTGTCCTCTGCTGCTCCTCCTCCTACAGACTTAGAGGCCCCCAGGCATAGTTAAACTAAGAATAAGTAATCCTGTAAATCATCTAAGTTACCAAAAGATTGAGCACATGCAGAGAATTTTCCAAAACTTTTACTTTACTGATTTTACTTTTCTTCAATGGATTAAAGAAATTCTTGAAATGCAGCTGGTAGCTAGTTTTTTGCAGTTGTCTGATGGTTACAAGGAAAGACTCTGCACACAAGTACATTACCCATTTTTGGGAAACACAGTGCTCTCATTTTGGGGAAATTTAAGCAGTTTCTGTCATCCCAGGAGATGCTACTCACAGCAAAAAGGATGCTTTCTCACTGTCTTCTGCTCAGACTTTCCAGTGGCAGCACAAGGTACTTTGGGTCTCCTAAACCAGTGCAACCCATTCAAGCTGTGTTTGATTTAAAAAGCTAATTTTCCTATCACTTTCTCATAGAGCAGCAAATCCTTCCTGAGATATTGAATTATTGTTAATAATAGCATTAGTCATAGCAATCTCCTGGGCCAGCTACCACTGCTTGAGCAAACACTGAATAAACATTAATGTGTTCTTTTGTTTTCAGGGTGGGCAATCAGCCTGAAGAAAATACCAACTTTGAGTCAGTCTGAAAGGTTACCATTTATACTTGCAATATAAAGCATGCATTTCTACCAATCTTAATGAGAGAAAAGAAGATAACATGGTGTGTTGTTAATTTTAAAAGAAAAAGCAAGATTAATGTTTGCTTTAAATGCAATGAAAAAGCATTGTATTTCAGACTTCTTCACTGAAATAACAATGTAAGCTGAAATTAGGCCTAAGCTTTATTTTTAAAATCAAAAAAGTTGGTAGTAGAAATGAACTTATGGTGGAGAAAATATTAATATTTGATTAATGTTTTAAGAGAAATGGAAAAAATGTTTAGAATTATCTGTCCATACAAATGAATACAGAACTTAAAAATATTTTGTTAAGAGGAGAAAGAAAGTAGAATGATAGTTCAGGTTCTTCAATTGCACTGTTTAAAACTGATTTATGAAACAAGAAAATGTGAACAAGAGAAATTGTGAAACTTGGGTTTTTTACCAAAACATCTCTTTTTAAAGATTTGTCTTAAAACAGCAGGATGTAGCACATACTGGTCATCAGACTTAACTTTATAGCCTGGCAAATACAACTCTGCCATTTCTAATAAGCATCCATATGCTCTGTAGTCACCTGATGCCTCAGGGTCTCAGAACTTGCTTTGGTTAGTCTTGGCCTGAGAAACTTTAGTTTGTTTAGCTGCAATAGCATTTTTCAATCAGTCAAATAACTTGCTCAAATTTGGATTAGTTTTGGTTTGACGGACAGCAATAAGAATCCGGGACTGGGCCCATGCAGAACACAGTGTGCAGGGGCAGAGCGCAGACACATCTGGCGGCAGGAGGGCTCGGAGTGCGAGCACAAATCACAGCAGTCACACCACCGTCCCAGCAGGAGGGCAGCCTGGTGAATTTGTTACAGCTGATTGGTTCCAGAGACAGCGAGGAGGATGGAAGAAAGCACATTAACTGGGAAACAGTGAACAAAGAGCGTGTGAGGTGCCACTCTTAAGGGGGAAAGAAAAGCAAATAAAATTGGACAAGAAGATTAGATACCGAGGAGAAAGGCAAGCAAGACATGAGTATCACACCAACCCTGTGAAGGTGGTAGTGCGCTGTCAGCTCGCTGTGAAGCATCCCTCCTGGTCTTCCCAGGAAAGACAGAAATACCAGCTTACACATATCATCAGAGCAGCATTGGAAGGTCAGTGTTGCTGTCAGCTGAAGAAAAGGTGTTCATGCTCAGACGCTCTGGAATAACATTTTGCGCTATATTACTGATGAGACCTTTCTAGGTTAATTAGAGCTATCATTGCAGCTGGACTTATAACAACTCATGGCTCTATTTTGATTATACATTTCAACCAGAAATAACATCTCAACTCCATAAACAAGGTTTGATGCCTTTTGCCCATACCATGATTTTGAGAGTAATGGTATCAAGATGGATTTTGATGAGTAGTATATAGAATTGTTGGGTTTTGGAAAATTAAAGAAGCTGTAAAATTGACAGAGAAAACTGTAGAAAATCTAAAAGCATCGTAAAAAGGGATAGTTTAGACATGGTAAAAAAAATTTCCAATTTTTCTCAGGGAAGTGCTAGGAGGTGTAACAGGAAAACAGGAATAAACACCAAAGTGATAACCAGATCATATTCATTAAAAAAACTATAACAGAAAATCTTTAGCACTGTTGGCAAGAAACAAAGGCTAGAAGTCATACAAATGACGAGTGTGTGGAAGAGGGAAGGTGCTCTTATATGGAAAAGCATAAAGAATGAAAAATTCACCAAACAAAATAGCTACTATGTTTTCCCCATTTTGTCAGCAGTGTTATGAATGCCGACAGTATCTCAAAACCAATAAACTGTGGAATATATCAAGTCATCCTATCTATCTAGAAAAATAATTTTTAAATGGCTCTTCAATGAAATCTGCCAAATGGACTGAATACCAATTTGGAACTGGAAACACATACTGATTCTGCAGTAAATCAGTGAATAATTTGTGGGCAAAAGCTTCAGGGACTATGAATGTACTGAGTTTTAATTAATATTTTAACCAATGAACAAAAAGAGGAAAATAGTACATCAATTTGAATGAAAAGAAAAAGAAAGAAAATAAACCAGTGTTTCCACTCCATCTGATTCTATTTGAAAGGATAAAGTGGAAACAAAAGAGTACAAGAAGCTTTTCCACATCCTGTGGTATTACACAGAAATCTCAGGTGGCATAATCTTTGTACTTCTATGGCTGATCCTATGGCTTGTTTGAAGACAAGTGGAGTCCCTACAGTGGAGAATCAGCCTCTCCAGTGGCAGTGATGTGGCTACTAACTATCCCTTCCCAGGATTTTTTCTTGGGATCTTCCTCAAATTTGTCATTATGGCCCTGCGACAGTTTTTAGAAATCGGCCGAAAAGCTGGAAGTCCTTAGAGTAAATGGGTCCTCCTAGACAGCATTATCAAATCCACAGGGTTCAGGGCACAGTAAGAGTGGGCAAAGCCATAGACCCATGCCACAGGGGTGCGCTGGTTAATGGACTTAGTCTGCATTCTCCTTTCTTAAAAAGGAATTTTAGAGTATTTTAATTTAATTCACAAATTTCCACAGAGGTTCTCCATTTAATAGCCAGCAGAAGAGCACAATAACACCAAGAGTGATTGTTTCATACATTGGTTTACATGATAATTTTGGGGAANGCTGGGGTCCCCTGTGCTCCCTCCCTGCCACCCCCGTGTCCCTCCCCGGCCCCGGCGTTTGAAAAACGAGGAAGGAAGGAAGGAAGGAAGGGAAGGGAAGGGAAGGGAAGGGAAGGGAAGGGAAGGGAGAAACTGATTTCTAATCTAGAAAATGTTTTATTTTTCCAGTAAATATGTGGCTTTCTCTGGAAACCTTTATTTCACAGCAAACATGCTATGAATCTGCTAATTGTTGACCTTCACAAGACAATGTAGCAGGCAAAAGTTGTTCTGAATTCTGTTTCAAGCTCAAGTAGTTATTATTTGCCCCAGCCATTTCAGAATTAATAGAAAAATCATTAAAATGTCACTCAGCACTGCTGCTGCATGTCTGCGTTAAAATGATTTATATGTTTGCATTTTAAATGAATGCTTTTCAGTCTTCACTAGAACCTCTGAATTTTTGGGGGTGTTATATTTATAAAACACTCTACACTTATTTAAATGCATGAACAAAAGCTTTAGCTTTGTTCTACCCCTCACAAATTCTGTTTTTTTCAGTAGATTTCCTTCCTTTTGGCATTAGAAATTTTTTTGAGCTAACCTTGCACTGCAGTATTTCTGATAAAAATATTGGCAAATTTTTCAGTGATTTAAAATATCTTATGCTAGGCAATTTCGGTATAAAATTTCCAACCAGAAACTTCAGAAGGGTCATTTTCATCCCAAGACAGGGAGTTTCAAGAGTGGATCCTGCTCCCAACTTTGCCACAAATCTGCTGAGAGACTGTTCTCTGTTGCAGTGCTCTGCTTCCCCTCCAGCTCATTCCAGGTAGATGTCATTCCTTGTTCTGTGTTCACTGGATCTATCACAAGACAGATCACTTTCACCCACAAAGCATATACTTTGTTGAAGAAAACAAATTAAATCTGGGAAGAAAGTTCTGAGATTTTAAATGAATGTAAAGTTTTGTTGAGGGTTAAAATTTAAGTTAAAACAAACAAAGTCTGAAATTTACCCCAGGGTGAGGCAAGCTCAGAGTTAAAGACATCTTGCTCCTGACATCAGTGTAGCATGCAAGGGTATTCAAAAGCCAAAAATGTTGCTGGTTTGCCAGTGACTCATCAGTCAAGTAAACAGATAAGAAATCAACTTTTTTAGAACTTTTCAGCTCAAATTTCTCAGCTGCCTTAATGAAACCTCCAACTTCAACAGTTCAGATAATTCAATTTTATAGATAGATAGATAGATACAGAGATAGATATAAATATATATTTGTTAGATAACTTTGACAGCATGGTTCTTTCTTATGTATTGCTATACTCTGAACCAATGACAACCTGGAAAGAAGATGCTGAGACTTTCATTTGAAAGGAGGTAGGTAAACAAAGGAGCTTGGGGCCAAAATAGAAAAGGAGAAGGTGTTCAGGCAGGAATTCTCTTGTCCTTGGTTAGTTGAAAGAAAATTAAACACCTGGAGTATCACAGTGACTGGCAGTGACATAAACAAACTGTTAGAAACAATGTAAAAAAAAAAAAAGTTGTCCTTGCTGTTTGTGAAAGTTAGAGTCAGAAAGTTAATGAAAACAATAATGTTTTGAGACCTTAATTAAGAGGTAGAGTATATGGATGACTGCACAGAAAGTAAATTATAAAATAATAGGGAACAGAAATGCAGCTTCAGCTCAATACCCAAAAGAATACGTACAAGAACAACCATTACTTCTTGTTCAGGTCCAGTAACAAGAACTGCATTGCTGACAACGGCAAAAAGCCTGAAGTGAAGATCCTGGAGCATAAAAGGTATAATTTCAGAGTAGAAATAAATTAAAGAATTACATGATCCTCATAGGGTCCATATTAAGAGAACAGATCATTCATCCTATGCTAGCAGGATAGAAGTAATTTTTCACAGTAGTTCCTACCTTAACCCATTTATGGTATGTGGCAATTATTGGAAGTCCTATTTTTTAAAATTTTAATCATGTCTTTGTTATACTGCCAACTTAGGATAGAAACATTCTGTCTCATTGAATTAAAAGTACCTAATTTTGTATTAAACTGCTAATGTTTCTGCTTTTATTTCCATTTTAAATTTGAATCAATCCTTAGGTATTCAATAATTTTAATGATTCAAACCCCTAAATACTGGGTCTAAGAATGTCTATCAATTCAACGGAACATCTTGTGATCAGCTGGGGCAGGGGTAAAATCAGAGATCTAGTCCAAGCACTTAATCTAGTTCTTCTCTAAACAGACGGAGGGAAATTTCCCCAGACAAATATTTACCCACCCTTAAATAAGTGTTTTTGAAAGAGTTATTACATCAGCATGCATACTGTCAACTGCACAATTGTAACAAGTAGAAAACTACCATTTTTCTTTTTGCTTAGAAGTGAGGACGATACTAAATATTTCTCAGTCAAAACAATGTTTATGAAAAGTCTTCTGACTGAAACATATCATCCAAAAAATCCCATTTCTCAAAAAATCTCTCTCAGTTACCAAAGAAAATATGTTACAGAAGGTAAGCCCTGTGGAAAAGAGGAATTATGATGTTCATTCAAACACACTGATCCCTAAAGAATAAATCTCTGAAAACGATATTTCTCATGTTACTGAAATCTGGAATAAACCAAGTCATGGTTTGCTCCATTTCACCGCCTGTAGTTCAAGAGTGTCTCATCCTGCAGGAAATTATTGCAGTTGAATCACCAATTTGTTAAGCTGGTTCCACCTTGACAGTGTTAGCAATAATTAATCAGGAGCTTTAAGATCAATAATTCAGATTTAAATTCCCTAGGCAGAATAATCAATGTAATTATAATTATGGTAACAATAGCAACAACTATAGAAATAATATTATTGTGAAATCCCAATAATCAAATAAAATGATGACAAGAGAGGACAATGACTGAGAAAGGTTTCTATATATCATAACTGCAGTGAAAGCCACAGCTTTCCTAAGGTCTAAATTATGTGCTCTAATTATTCTTAAACAACAGATTAATCTAGTATTTGTACAGGACGCCAGTTGAACACTGTATTAATTAACTGCATTTTCATATGTTTCAGATGTCCTAGAATGGCAACATCCCACAGAGAAAAACTGAAACACTTTGAATCAATTCTTAGGAAATATATATCTGCTTTTATCTCTAAGGTCAAGATTTAACACAACTTGTGTCACCAAAGAAAATGGGCTTCTTGTGCTAGGAGACCTCTTATTTCAGGGAACCAGAGCAATTTATGTAAAATTCTAATATGTCTTCTATATATTAATCTTATGTATATTAATCTTATGTGGAATATGCACAAAAATTACCAGCCCACAAGTGCTGTAGAAAACAAAAATCTTTAACCCACGTTGGAAGAGTCTTA
>WAAG01091528.1:0-15762 GCA_013390105.1 Tichodroma muraria
GTGCTCCAGCATGCACTTGGAATTGATTCCTTTCCTCTGAAGAATGAAACCATCAATCTCTACATACTGCCACTTCAAATTCATACGGAATGCTGACAAGAAAAAAATAGTGATTGGCAGAGCTTGGAGAAGGAGCCAGGAGTGCCAGCTCATCCAGCAGAAAATTTCATGTGAAACAATTCCTGGTCCAAGGAAACCAGACCAAAACTCTCACTTTAACATCCATCATTGATGGAAACAAAAGCTGTCATGTTTCTGAGTATGTTCCAACTTAATGAAGGGACAAGGAAAAAAAGAGGAACCCCCAGCTGTGACAGCACATATGAACAACATCTCTTCATGAGGGAAATAAAGCACCAAATTAAAATTTATGGTTTCCCAGTAGCATTACATACCCTGGGAACAGTGAATGTTTTGTTCCTTCCCAAAATGACAAGTGTTAAGATCATAAAATCAAACTCAACTGGAGTAGCAAATTGATTCTAGACTATCTAGCTCTTGCAGGCTATGTCACGCCGAGTGGAGCTGATGGTTGGTTGCCTAGGGCAGCAAAATATTAGGAATAACAGTATTTAGTGGCTGTTCCTTATGAGCATGCCTCCAAGAGGGGAGGAGGTGTGTTCATGTGTTACTGTGCTTAGCACAGCAGAAACCCTAGAACTGAGTCAGTCCTGAGTGTTGCCTTTCTAGCCAACTTTCCAACAGCAATGAACTAATAGCATTTCCAAAGGTTAACATTTCTGTAACTTTGCCAAATGGTAGGGTCATGCCCTGTTTTTTTGCTTAATACAACTTACTTCCCTCATTTTGTTTCTCATGACCTTTTCCCCACTATTTGCCACCATCCATTTTGGCCCTTTCCCGTATCGCTACAGACCTCTAACATACTTCAATATTTGTGTTTTGTTCTGTCTGCAAGGAAGGGCTGCAGAGCTGCTGTGGCTGTAACGACTCTGCCTAAGCTGTAGCTGCTAACCATGCAACAAACAAGGCAGGTCTGAAACTTCTAACAATGTTTTTCACAAGTATGGTGTTTTAATCTTTTCCCCTTGGATGTTGTATGCTATTCCTTATACAGCTGATGTGATGTCTCAGGGGCCCAAAAGAGATTTTGGCTTCTGTGCCATCTCCTGTCACAATAAAGCTGTTCAGTAGCACAAAATGCACTGAGGACAGATCAGGTATTTACTAAGTAGAGATGTCACTCTTAACCAAAAAAATAAGAGACAGAAATAAGAGATGATCCCTGTGCAAAGAGGTCACTCTTCTGTGAAGTACTCTGAAGACATGGGCAATATTTACTGTATTTACTGTACCCTTGTGTGGTTTATTGGGCTCTATTATTCCCTAGTACCCAAAGAAATCGATCTTCAGAACTAAATCCACTGTGACCATGTTCTCTAGTTAGATGTCCAACTTGTTTGCAGTTTTGGAGCAAGGTGCATTTTTTGTATCCCGACAGCCTCTGCAGGTGGCACAGCAGAAGAACTCACAAAATGAGCAGGGTTGGACCCACAAGCGTTGTCCAAACTCATCTGCAGCCAGCAAACAGCTAAACATGCAGGGCTGAGGCTTACAGAGGAGACCTCTACTAACAATTTTGTCATAGCAAGAGCTCACCCTGGGCACGGGGTTTGTCCTCCTCTCCAGACCCTTGGCTTCCTCAGACTGTTTATTTCCTGAGATGATGGTCCTGCATGTGGTGTTTGCTGCACAGAAACATACCAGGTACAGGTTTAATGAGTGACTGAGACAGTAACACCCAATCTCACATGCTCCTTAGGTGATATCCAAATTCCTGTAACTATGCAATTAACAACAAAAGTTTCCTCCAGGACCTGGCCCTATGTTGCATTCCATGGACATACTTCCAATAGCAAATGTCTGCCTGAAACTGCCTTCTGCTTGAAGTCCTGCTTGGACTGTAGGGGAAGGCAGGGAAAGGTCTGAGCATTGTTTTTAATGAGGAGAGGGTTTTTCCTCCACTTCTTGCTCATGAAGTAATGTCTGAAATTTGCTTCCTTTCTTCTTGTGAATGAAACATTTCAAAATACACAAAACCACCAAGTTGCAGGCAACTGAAATGCTGGGAAATCTGGAATTAGAGGTGGGGGTTTCTTCAGGTTAGGGACTGAAAGTGAGGTTTCAGTCAAAGCCTTTTCACCATGTTGGCCTCTGTCCTCACCCTAGGTTTTAATGTAAGAAATTGACTAAATAAGTTTCATGAAGGCAACATGAAGTGAAGCAACAGGAGAAGGATATGTTGGCAAAGATAAGGGTATTTTGGATATCCCAGTGGTAGGGTGGTCCACGGAAAATGCAGGAGAGGCAAAGGAGCTGTACAGCATGATCACCCATAGGTGCTAATGGATGGAGGAATCCAAAGGGAGAAACAGAGAGGCTAAAGGTGCTGGGTGGGGGTGTGAGGAGGGACTGAGGAGGGACTGTGACATAGCTGGCAGAGGATGTGCCTCTGAGACCAGGGGGATGTGTCAGAGGAAGGAGGTCCCTGCCCAGCTCCTCCCGGGGCCACCCCAGCTGACCTGCTGGCCCTAATCCCACCTGGTGATGCTCACAGCCTGGCCCCCTACCCCCCACTGCACATCAGCTCTTCACCAAAGACAACAATTTTTCAGTTGCTTTTCAAACTCAGACTTGGGACTTGTATTTTAGCTTGAAGATAAACATTTTGAAAGCTGTCTTCTTTCTCACAGTGCCGGCACAAGTTGTTTTTAATTATCTTAGGAAAGCTTTCCTTGCCCAGGCCAATTTGTTCACTGTTTGTCTTGTGAAGCTGGCCTATAAACCAGCTTTTAGGGATTTATTGTATAACATTATCAAGAAAGCAATCTAAGGAAAACTGAAATCACTTACAACAACACTTTTTTCTTCTTTGCAAATGGCTTCATAGAAGCCAAATTATCAAAGCTGACCACCCAAACCTGCTGGACAATGCTTACTCCAGATGAAAATAGTTTAAGTTTAGTCATGTTTTAATCCTAAAATGTTTTAAGTGATGATTTAGGCAAGAAAAAGAAAATTCTTCCTGTAGGGGAGAAACAAGACTTTGCTTTTCAGAATTACATATTTTGGAGTTAGCAAAGCATGGTAAATGCAGGGACATATAAGTCCTGCTCTTTGATAGATTTGTGTTGTTTTACACACACACACACACACACACACACACACACACACACACACACACACTCACACACACACACTCACTCACTCACTCACTCACTCACTCTAATTTATAGAAAGAAAGCAGTGGGTAGAGAGAAGAGCAGTGATTACTCAACCTCCAAGTTTTATTAGTGTTTTTTTTTCTGTACACACTCTGTACCATGTGAGTGTTGATTGTTGACCTTTTAAGAGATTATCTTTGAAAATTTTGACATTCACAATAAATGTGCCACTCATTTAGAGGAATTCAGTTATCTTAAACTAACAAATATTTAATTTTCTTTTTTTTCTCTGACATATTTCTGTGCAATCCTTTTTTTGACCTAATGCCACTATTTTTCAGATGACTGTAATTTTATTGCTTTCCTACAGACAAAGGAAAAAGACATCTTTCTTAAGTGCTCCTCAAAAAGAACAGAAAAGCAGGACTGTTGTAAGTAGAGAAGACTTCAATACTTACATTTTATTGCTATTTGAAAGGAAATTTGATGGAAGAGAGAGTTCTGCTTTCAGTCAGAACATCCTTACATTTCTCATTTCTGAAGCACCTCTTCTGCACTAAGAAAATGTTGCCAGACTCTTAAAAGACTACTTGTCCAGAATATTAAAGAATCCAGAATATTAAAGAAAACCATTGGAAATCTGTCACTTTTCAGGGATCTGTACATTTACTGTCTTTATCATTTAGAGCCTCCCCCACCTTTTTTCCTTGGGATGGTCTAACATTTGTGACTGCTGATGAACTGCCCTTAAAATCTACACTCCCTCTCAGTTCCTGAATGTTTCGGTCATCACTAACATTAGTCAGAAAATATAAGATATTGACTGTATCAGCTCTGATTTTATACTCTTCTCCATTGGAGTACCCAGGAGATCCTTGATCTTTGACTTTCCATGAATGCTAACAGCAGAGCAGCATGGGTTGTATTTGTACTGAGTTTAAACAAATCCTTCCCTATGAAAACAATTAGAGTGCTATTTTCTATTCTGCTGTAAGTTAAAGCTGTGAATAACATGGAGAGGTCTAACCACCCCCTGCTGTCCTAGCAAACTTTGACCAACCTGGCAGCTTTAGGGAATGCAGTTCTGCTCTCAGATGTTATTGTGTCCCTGCCCTGGGAGAGCGTTTCTCCACCTGTGTTCTGGGGACCACTCCTTTCTGCATGACTTCAAAGAATGGTTTCTGAGGTAACTCTAAAACAAAGCAACTCTCCCCACTCTCTTCCCCCATCCCAAAACTGCCCAAACTCTCACACATGCTGTCACATCTTTCAAAGGGCAGCCCAATCTTCAATTGGTTATTCATGAAAACTGCTGCATTAACACTCCTTAAGCAGTCTGCAGCTAAATCCTCAAAAAAGTTAGTGGAACCTTGAATTAAGGAGCATGGAGAAACACTTATTTGGAGGACTCTGTCCACTATTTCATTTATTTGTGAGGACACAAAATACCTGCCCAATGTGCCTGTACTCTTTACAGTCAATCACAGGTTGCAGTATCAGGCTTCCATCTTCCACCAGGTGCTTAATAGTCATGAATGAAGCACACTAGATGCAGCAGTACTACTAATAAATCCAGCAGTACTACTAATAAATCCAGCAGGTTAATATTAATTTATTGTATTCTTTTTGCCTAGTGGCCACCACCTCAGATGTTGCTGAAGCCCTTACTACCACTGTTGCAGTAGGCCAGGTTGGCCTTTCCAATATAAATATCACTCCTGGAATATCTCAGCTACCAAGCAGTCTTTGGTGAAATGCAAGTCTTTTTCTTTCCTCAGAGCTCCACTATAAAGAGAAGAGATGATTATTGCTATGGACTGAAGTTCACATTACAGCTTTGTGCCTGCAGAAAGCCAAGACTGAATCTAACAGCTCCATCAGCCTGTGGCGCATAGGGCAGGGAGTGACCTCCCCATCAGGGGCTCCTGTGCTGCTGCATATACACACATCATCCTCTTCACAGGCTCCATCCTAAGACTGGTTAGGTGTCTTGCTCCTGGTGTTTCTACTGTAAAGCTTGTTGGAGCCTTGTTCCATTGCCTCCTTCTGCTAGAACCTGCTAGAAACTTTGTAATTCCAGTCACATTTTTATGGCACGTGTAAACCAATTTATTCTTCTGTTCATGCTGCTGTGGTGTCCCACCTTAAGGGAAAGGCAGCACTCAATATTCCCAGATGCCTGTGTTCAAAATGGAGCAACAAAAGTCAGAGGGTCCACAAAAACTTGTGATGTTTCATTAGTAAATGATACACATGGCATGGAAATCGCTGTGTTGCTCCCAGTTAGTCTAGTATGAGCANCCTGGCTCCAGAGCTGGTCCAGCTGATGGGTTGTTCAGGGTCCTGAGGGTGGTTTTTATAGACAATTTTTTCCCACCCTGAATCTAAATTTATTGCATTTTATGCAAATTAGTTATTGTATGCAGTCTGTTTTTTCTGACCTTTCTGGAAATGAGCCAGAGTGCTTTGTGGGGCATACATGGTGTTGATCCACTTCTACTGGATTGACCTCTGGTTGACAGTCCATGCCCACTTCTCAACCTCATTCCCATGCTTGCACTCTGCTGTGCTTGTTTCCGAGAGCCAGAACAAGAGCATTTGTCCCAGAAGAGGGCTGCTCTTCCTCTGTATGCCACCCTTGCCCAGACACATCCTGCTCTTTCTCACAGGCATGGTTATTTACCAACAATCTTTGGTTGGCCCCATAACTATCTGGCTATCAGTGTTTGAGGCATACANTCAAAATGGAGGAACAAAAGTCAGAGGGTCCACAAAAACTTGTGATGTTTCATTAGTAAATGATACACATGGCATGGAAATCGCTGTGTTGCTCCCAGTTAGTCTAGTATGAGCACACTGTGGTGGGTTTTGAATAAGGGGTAGGGTGAAAGAGAAGAGGGAGAGAAAGAGATTAAAGTGAGGGACAGGAAAGAGAGAAGGAAGNGGGTTGTTCAGGGTCCTGAGGGTGGTTTTTATAGACAATTTTTTCCCACCCTGAATCTAAATTTATTGCATTTTATGCAAATTAGTTATTGTATGCAGTCTGTTTTTTCTGACCTTTCTGGAAATGAGCCAGAGTGCTTTGTAGGGCATACATGGTGTTGATCCACTTCTACTGGATTGACCTCTGGTTGACAGTCCATGCCCACTTCTCAACCTCATTCCCATGCTTGCACTCTGCTGTGCTTGTTTCCGAGAGCCAGAACAAGAGCATTTGTCCCAGAAGAGGGCTGCTCTTCCTCTGTATGCCACCCTTGCCCAGACACATCCTGCTCTTTCTCACAGGCATGGTTATTTACCAACAATCTTTGGTTGGCCCCATAACTATCTGGCTATCAGTGTTTGAGGCATACAGATTAGCCCCTTCTGGCTTCCACAGCTGCCTTTTATCTAAGTGAATTATTTGTACTGCAGCCACACCCATGGGCCCTACCCAGATGCCTCTGAGCATTCAAAAATGCTGCATATGAGGCTGACCCGGAAGGATTCAGGACAACACTCTAAGCAGAAGATGTCAAACACAAATATGTGCAGAGGACTCAAATGGGTGCCCTGACTGCTGACAGCTCTGGTGCCTCTTTCATCACCGGGGCACAGCAATACCCCTACGTCCTGCTGTGAAAGGCAAATGGAGGCCATGGGGAAGAGTCAACAGGAGTAGCCGCCCCAGAAAGGAGGAGACCAGGTTTCAGAGCTATGCTTACTACACCTGACTTCAATTTTTTGGAAAAGGGAACCAGAAGACTGCCCTACCCACAAGCAGCCAGGAATTCAGGAGAGTCTCGTATCTATACTGGGACGCAGTATTTTGTAGCTGCAGGCTCAAGGCAAGAGTCTGAATGCCTCCCAGTAACCGCCCAGCTAACCCCAGCAGTTTGGCTATTAGCTATTAAACAGCTGAAGAAAAACACAGGGACTCTGGTATCTTCTGTGGCTTCTGCAGTCTGTGAGCATCAACATTTCCTGAAACAGAGTTAGGACCATTCCTGTAATTTTTTTGGACTCTCTTCTTGTATTCTGATGTAGAGATAATAACCTTAACCACTTCTTATGTGAAGTGCATGTTGCACATTTTACCCTGTTCTGTGCAGTCCAGCTGCTACCTCCCTCTGCCAATGTCTTGGTGTGTTTAAAGCTCCCATTTAGCACAACAAAATGAATTAACACAGGCTTGAGTTTTGGCCAGATAAACATAATCCATTTCTAAGGTATGATTCTGTTTTGGCCAATGGTTAATGACATGTTTAAAGATGTGATATTATTTTGCATTAGAAAACTTATTTATGCATCATAAATAACTAATTTTACTGAGTTTTAATGGTATTTACTGCATGTTGCACAACTTCAGTTCTAAGAAAGAAATAATATAAAGGTGCACTCTGAGCACTCAGTGGTATGGAACGTGGCATCCTAACAAACACGAGATAGGGCAGGTAAAATGAAATATTGATCAATGCCACGTAAGTATGCAGTTAACCACTGCAGGTTACCCACAAAGGTTTTTTTCTCCAATAACACGTATTGCAAGATGAAAAATGTCCTGGTATTGGGCACAGCCGCCAGCATTGCTTTGTTCTCTGCTGTAAGACCACATTTTGAGCTGATCATAAAAGTGCCAAATTTTTCCCATCTGAAAGGGAGTTTTTCATATGAGGACTTTACCTCAGAGTGCCACCGATGGTTGTTTATAGTCAGTGAATTTAACAGTATGGTTTAACTTCAGTGAAGAAGGTAGTGAAAACTGTTTATTTCTTAGCAAAACAACAGCACTGGATTTAATTTCTTTTTAACACAGAAGGAAAGAAGAATCTTGTCCTGATGGCAATATCAAGTGCTGCCACAGCACCCTCCAGACCGCTGCAACAGAGTCAAGGCTGAGCAGAAGCTGTCTTTTCCCAATAGTCTGGTTCTTCCAGTTCCTGAAGACACTGCTAATAGTCTCCAGTTTAGACTGGGAAAGGATTTCAACTTGTACTTTTAAACTTCGCATTAATGTTTTGACCACTAAGAGGCACCTGGAGCAGTGTGTACCCTCACCTCACTTAGGCCATAGAAAGCCATTTGTTTTGTAAAGTGCTGCATCCTTCGAAGCCATGCCCACCTCTTGGGCCCAGGGCTGCAGAGTACCCTCCCTATGTAGCTGTTGGATGGGTGATGCATCCCTCATCTGCTCTGAGCAGTGATCAAGAGGAGCAGAGGTTTCCTTTCATGGACAGTGATGGCCATGAGAGGATGCTCAGCATGTGCAGTCTAATGGTGCTGGCAGAGCTCTGCGGTATGATGGCAAGCATCTTGGGGGAAATGCCATTTTTTACTCAGTACATTCTTTGCAAAATTGCAGTTTGTCTGTGCTATAAGTGTTTAGGAAATGCATCTGGAAAGTACATGTCAGAGATGCTTCTGGAACTAAAGTGAGTACTTGTTTGACATAAGTTGGAAACATGAAAGGCTCAGCTCAGTTAAACGTGTGCAGCATCAGACCCTGAATCAGGGAGGAAGTGCTGATGTTCAGATTGCTCCTTGAAAAAATTACCCCAAGACTTCTCTCCTCTCCCTGCCCTTTCATGGGTGCCCTTTTGGGTTCCCAACTGAAGACTTTGCTGACTGCAGCTGGAGATTAAGGGAGAGCAATAGACAGGAAAGTAAGAGTCTATTCATCCCTGGCAAAGCCTGCCTTTTTCTAGCTTGGATGGAAAAGAAGACGAAAGCCCACGGAGCACTTGAGTGAACAACAAATGGCATAAGAACAAATGCAGTGAAAGGGAATGCCAAGGTTGTCATCCCCCATCAGCAGTTTGGATGGGTTTCCTCCTCGGAGAAGCACGGGGGAGGCTGCAGGACCTCGTGCAGGAAGCAGGTGGTTCGCTTTACCCAGAGCCATGCGTAATGGCCAGGGAGCTGTGCCGCACGCCGGCCAAGCTACAGCAGATGGGCTGCAGTTTGCTCCGCTCAAGGATATTTTTCATGTTATGTGTGGAAAAGAGCAGTAACCCTTGTTTGTTATATGAGGCCTTGTAGGATTTTATTTGGAAAAAAGCCATTTTTGAGATTAAAAAAAAAAAGCCATTAAAAATGTGAGTCACTGTAATCACTTTTAAAGTGCTCTGACAGGGCCCTTTACTTGCAAAGACTTCACTATTAAAAGAAACTTCTTTTTAATGAAAACCTCTACCACAAATTATCTCAGGCTAATTGAGGTGACATTAGGGATCTGTTCATTTGAAATTACCAAGAAAAAACATCAAAAACACCTCAGAGCACTGGATCCAAACTATTCACTGTGTAAAGCTGCCAGCAAAATAGCTGTGTCTGCTCTGTGGCTTAACATAGCACCTTGGGCTATAAAAGCACCACAATATTCCCTCCACTGCAAAGGTATTTCAAATCCTATATCCCCAAAAGGGCTGGGGGACACTCATTCCTTGTTCAGAGAGAGGCAAGACCTGAAACACAGGGTCCACCTGAGAGCTGGACCCTGTGGGGTGCCTCAGGAACCTCAGGGTGGGGAGATCCACAGGCTGAGTAAATAAATGGCTGATCACCTGAATGATGATCCAAAGATGCCAGGGCTGGTGTGCACATCTCGCTACTCTCTGGGGTTTGGATGTCCCAGTCAGCATCACCAGATGCTTGTGTCCTCCTGGAGGGAAGATGCCCAAAGCCCTGCTTTCGGGACACAGGCTCACTGTGAGTCTGTGAACAGTGAGGGACAGAGAGAGCAGAAACCTTTCTGTCATCTTTTAGCATCTGTCAAATATCAGCATCTTTTCTTTCTGGTGCACCATCGCCATCCTTGAGAAGAGATCAACTGACCTGGGCAGGATCTCCGGCCATCCAGGCACTCCTCCCAGAGCCTGTTTACTTACCACACCTCAAACAGTCACTGAATTAGTCACCCTCCTCCCAACTCTGTGCTGAGCTCTCAAATCTCTCAGGTACTGGAGAAAGGGCAGCTCTGTGATGTTGCTCGTTACCACTGCCAGGTACCACCATACCAGTGTCAGGCCCTGGGCCAGAGGCTTTCAAAGTCTCCTGCTGTGCTGGACTTCCTGGAGACCTCTGGGCAGGGGTATCTACTCTTTGGACCACCACCAAACTCAGCAATGAGTCAGAAATCAAATCACTGAAAATAACTGAGGCTTGCTGCATCTCTGGGCGTGCAAAACAGCCAACGATAAATTACGGTGTCAAAACAAAGCGTAGGCACCTCCCTGGAGAGGCGGCAGGGCTGCGGCTGTGGGAAGCGGGGAAGCCAGGCGTCCGACCACGGCACGCTGGGTCTCGTCCTGTTCTGTGCTGCTTCTTCAGTGCTGCTACAGTCTGACTTTTACTTTGTGTTTGGCCAAATGCAGATACTGGAAAAATGGAAAGAAAGCAAAAAACAACCACAGAAAACAATCTGAGGGCTGACAGAAATATCTGATGGTGAGAGACTTAGAAGGTTTGTCTCTAGCTTAGTGAAAAATCCATCGTACAGTATTTTGCTAGAGGGACTTACCAAGTGCTTTAAACCATTGGCAAAAGGCAAAGTTGTAAGCTAAACAAGTTAAAATAGACATAAGGCAGAGTTTAAAAGCAAACAATGACTCATTGCTAGTAAAAATTACTAATGGCATTGGTGGTTCCTCCACTTTGACTAGTAGGAGAGGATGGGCTGTCTTCTTCTGTAGATGGTTCACACAAGGGTTCACACAAGTGCTTGGAGGAGGTTGCCTGACTTGAACTGTAAAGGGGCCAGGCCAGATGACATAAAGCTGCCTTCTGATATCAACAACCTTCATTATTCACAACGCTGAATCAAGTCCTGCAACACATCCACACACCCAGAATCCAGTCAGTATTGTTGGGACATGTTGTTAGTCAACTGTTAAACATTGTCAGGAAGAAATAAACTTAAGGGTAACTGTGATGCTTAGTCAAAGTAAATTATATTCCTCAGCTCTTTTGCACTGTAAAGCACAGAACAGCAGTTCTTGAAAAATCAATGGAAGGTCCAGTAGTTCGTTGTTGTATTCTATTGCTGTAAAATGTGTTACCAGACATGACCTTCAGTGACAGGTAAGGGCTGCTTAATTGGCAGTCTCTGTGCCATGCAAGCATTCTCTTCTCTTGGCTGAGGGCATTGGAGAGCATTAGACAGCATAAAGCTCTGCACCTGGTACACATGCTATTGAAACTCAAGAAAAACTTTTAAATTTTTTTTCAAATGGAGAGAAAACTCCTGATCTTGTACTCATGCTGCTCTGGATTTATGCCCGCAAGCTATCAAATGGAAGACAAATGACAGTGCTGTTATTTCAAGCAGTTTAATGATTCTGGCAAAAGACCTGGCAGCAGACTCCAAAGATTTCATCTAGGCAAGGCAATGCCTATTCCAAGAGTGGAAATCTTCAACTGGAGAGCTGGCAAGTGCATGTTTGTGCTGGAGGCTTAAATCAATCATTTCTATTTTTCCCAAAGTGATTTAGCAAAGTACAGAAATTGGCTCCTTCATCAATGGCCACAGGCCACTTTTCATGTTTAAGGTATTAGTGCCATGGGCTAGAGTGATATATTGACTTCATGTACAGCAGTCAGTGTTAGCACCACCTGTTTAATCATTCCTTTACAGTAGCTGTAGTTTGAAAACTGTCAACAAGTGCTTTGTTGACACTGTCAAAAAGGAGCCCAGGAGACCGCTGTACATTACTGGTCCCCTGGAGTCATTTCTCAGTGTTCATGCAAAACTTTCCTGCCACCACAATAAATTTCTGAGTCTGCTGCCCAACAGTGTCCTTCTCATTGCTACCTTGTGAACTGACACAGATTACCCTGGGTCTGATGCCCGAGTCCATTAGCAACCAAAATACTGATGGAGATTTGTACTACAAAATGCTCTTTGAAAGTCTTGGACAAACTTTAGGGGCCTAACTGCAAAACTGGGATTTAGATTAAATAAAAATCCTACTCAGCAGCCACCTAATCCTCTACTTAGGCCTAGAGATTCTTGAGGTGCTAATAATTCTGCTTCTGTGGATACCAAAACTGTCCATGCTTAAAGGGAATGCAATCCAAGACTGCAGGTTTACACAGCTTCCTTGTTGGGCACTCTCTATAAACACTTCCCAGGTCATGGGAATATTCTGGCAGTACTGTATCTTCTTATCTGACCAATCCTGTGTTGTATAGATATCACACAGTCTAATTTCCCTATAGGGAAGACCCAGCAAGAGTTCTGCATGAAAGACAGTACATGCCCAGGAGGCATTTATATGATGCTCAAGGCATCCCATTTAGCATGTCTTAAAAATATGTTTATGTGCAGCCTCAGGGGCCAGATTGGCTACATGTGCTCTGAACAGATTTAACATATGGCAAGAGGACAAGGATCCTTCCTACATGGTCAGGAGTGTTTAATATGTAGTGATGTATTTGTCAGTGCTGCCTCCTTTTATGTTATTACTAAAGTGTTACATCAGCCAGGTGCTTGGGAGGTGCCTCTACAAATTTCCCAGCTTCAAAAGGTTGAAACATCTCCCATCTGCCAAGGGAATGCTGTATTTCCTCTCTAGGCAGAGAATAGTCATCCTTCACTCCCAAACTGGTGGGAAATAAATAAAAAAACCCCAAACTAAAACCACAACAAAATTATATGAAATCGCTATTTATTCACTGATGTCCCTGACTCTATCCCAGAACCCAAAAGCATTGCAAACTCAGGATTTCTCAAACTCCTGAGAATCGAGAGCACTAAACATTTCTCCATCTTTTGCTCCTGAAGTGGCCTCGGTTTGTAAATCTTCCAACTTGGCTCTCCAGTAATAATTATGGTACTTAGCCTCTATCTCCTTTCAGCTAGTTGCTAACACAGTCCAGCTGATTTCTGCAGAAGGAATGAACAAACAAATTTGAACAAGAAAAATGTCAAGCCTCGGAGGACAGTAACAAAAGGGCATACTGACAGACAGCTCAGTCTAATCATCTGCACCCCAGTGCTATAAAAGGGAGCATTTTTCTCTGCAAGCAACCGTCGATCCTGCATAAAGAGGGCAGGAAGGAGACACTGCATGGGTGAGAACAGTTTGAATATAGAAAACTTTTCAGTCCATTCTTCCAGCACTATTTATACACCTGTTTATATACTGTTTGCAATAGCAAACAGTCACTGAAAATAAAAAAAAATAGCCCTTAGAATCACTTATAGTCAGACATGTGTCCGGGCTTTTAGCTGACCTTAGGACAGTGCTGGTTGCCACAAGCTGCCTTTCCCGGTCCCACTTGAGGCCACTCATCACTCCGTATAGACAACCCAGTGAGTCTGGCACTTAAAAGAGCTTCAGAAAGCTCTCATTTGCATTTGGGGCACGGTGATACAAGAAAAGTGATCTTAGCAGAATGTTTACTATATAGAGAATCTTCTCAGAAGGAGAGAAACAGTATTACAGTTCCCCCAAAGCAAGAGAGTTCTCACTCCCTCTCCCCCTTTTCATATCTGTCCCATCATACTTTCCAGTCAGTCTGGCTGGGTCAGTTCAGAGAGCCACCCCAGCAAGGAGAAGGATGCAGATGCTTCCTGCAGGATGGGTAAGCTGAACTGGCCACAGGGAGCCACAGGACCTCACAGCTGGGAAAAAGAGGATGAGCCTTTTGGCAGTGCTGATCCAGTCAAGCAGCTTGCCAGGTGCATGAAACCACGGCTTCAAAGCACAGAAACTCAAACCCTTATAAAAAGTTCAGCCTCTTTCCTTTGGTTTTAGGTGACCAGTGCCCTTACATGCAAAATGTGAGTCTGCCAGAAGCTGGGCTAGAGCGAGTAGCAGGCAATCAGCCTGCCAGGTGTACACCAGGGCCCTCCCAGGGGCAAACAGACAAATCCAGTCCAAACTTTGTTCGTGTTTTGCCAGCTGAAACTGTTGGTAAATACATCCTGATATTTTACGGCAAAAATTAAGCAGTCTCGCTCTACTCCAGAGCTCCATTTCCAGGCCCGTGGCCAGTTAATACTTCATCTCTTGCTGCAGTGTGACCAGCAGTGGAACAAGCACTAAATGAGTCCTGCTGGTCCTGGTCTGTCAAAACTCCCAAGCTGGAGCCTGAGGGACCACGTGAGACACTGCCTGCTTACCACACCTTCTCCTGGTTTGATTTCTGCAGATCCCATGGAGGAAAATTCAGGAAAATTTCAGGACATTTTCAGGAAAATTCAGTCTGCAGGCAAAGTTTTGCAGCTTATTATCTGGCCCTCATTTTTGATGTCAGGAAAACTACTACAAGAAAATAACTCGTCATTAAGGAGAAGGGCTGCAGAGATGTTTTTTTATTCCAGTGCAAAAGCTTTTCTTTTAGCAGACGTTTGTTTGTAGTGTTTGCAACCTAAGTATGGCAAGCAGAATCTGAAAATAACATTGGTTAGAAACTGATTCTTGAGACAAGTCATATCCATTTCTTGGCAGAGCAGTAATGAATTCTCATGACTGAGTTTTTCCAATCCTGTAATACATTAATTAGTTGGAATATATTAACATCTCAAAGATCATGTCAAATCACAATTTTTAATTGCACATAATTTCTACCAGTGTATTGGTCCACAAATTATCTTGAAATACACTAGAGTTAAAATTAAACCTTTTAACCCTTATGATTTTTTAATAAACCCATAGGAAGAAAAAAAAACATTGTTCAAGAAGAAATACAGTAATTTAAAATAAATAGTTTCTCCACAGATTTTTACATTTGATTTCTCACTTTAAAGAGAAAATCCTACACCTGGTAACCTTTATTACCTCCTGCAGCCCTCCTGAGCCATGGAAACAGATTTTGGAAAGGTGCCCAAGGCCAATCATTTAAAAAAGCAACAATACCAAATCCTTTCACCCATTCGTTTCCCAGGTCACAGAATGAAAACCTGTAGGCCTCTTATTTCCATCTTTAGCACATATGCTCACTTGAGACTTAGAAAGCAGCTTAAATTTGACTTGCAAAAGAAAGACAGGCATGTCCTTACTCCCTGGAGAAAGCCTGTACAAGTCATGTGCTTTTTTTTTATTTTTTTTATTTTAATCTTTAGAAACTTAAACTCAAGATGTTAGGCAGGAAAGGAAGGCTAAGCCAAGCAGTTGGTACAAGTAAGGTGCAGACACAGAGCCTTGTCCTGTGTCAGCTGGAGAAGACCCATATTGAAAAACAGCTTCACAAGTCCCCAAATGCCATAGTTCCTGGGACATTGCTGCACACGAAATACTGCAGCTCTAAGTGTGCTTTGCTGCATTTGAAATGAAATTGTCTTATGGATCTTCAGCTGTACCTATCTTAAAATTAAATAAACAAATATTTGAGAAAAAAAAATAGACCTGAAACAAAATATACACTGTCTATGGCCCCTACCCATTACAGCCCCTACCCATTACTGCAGATTAATTCAATCCTAAAACAAGACAGGAACATTTTTCAAGAGCACTTTCATTTATTTATGCTGAGGATGTGACCAACCCCCACTGTGCTGCCTGAGGTGGATCAATACTACCATGCAGGGATAAGTGCTTCCATGATGAATGCCTAGAAGAAGTATTTTTGATGGGTCACTGGGACGGAGGTACCA
>WAAG01091535.1:9119-28177 GCA_013390105.1 Tichodroma muraria
GATTTGCTAATTGGACAAAAGAAAAGAAGAAAAAAAGCAAGCAAGCTCCGTGAAGGACCAGGAGCTTCTTTATACACATTTCCAGGCTTCAAAGTTATGCTTGGCCACAGCCATTTGTCTTTTTTAATAAATGAGTTATCTGCATTTCAAGGTTGCATTAGTTGATGAGGAAGGCTTACTATAAAGACTTTTGAGAGAACTTACCTTCCTTTTAGATATATAGGCATACTCCTAAACATTTTCTTAAATAATATTGTTTAGAAAAGCACAGATTGTGCAGCTCAGCTGATACGAGCTGGCTTAGGGATTTTTTGTTTGTTTTTATGCAAAAAATAGTATTTCACAATAAATGGGAGGGAATGCATTCAAGAAAATCAATCATTCATCTGTCTGTAGCATAATTGAGGATAAACAGCAGGTAAACAGAATATAAATACCTTTTAGATGACAGCTATAATATTCATGTCTGCTGTCTTTACTTGGGCAAACATCTTTCTAAATATTAGGAATTTTGCTTGAAAAGAAATGCACCATTCCGTTTCTGAGAATTATCCCAGGTTAGTTTCAGAGGGTTTTGCCTTATAAAATGTTTGCAGAAACTTATTTTTTTGCTTGTAAGCTGTAGCCAATTATTTTGGACAAATAAGCATTCTCCGCAGCATGTCTAATTTTTATCCAACTGAGCCTGTGAATGCTTTTATTCATTTTGTGTAAACTTCATCCTTGTCAGTCTGTTATATTAAAACTGTTCATGCACACTGAATAGATGGCCGTGCCACTGATGACTTGCACAGGGATTCTGAACTCTCCTGATGGAGAATATTGCACCATATCCTCTTAGTGCTGTTTAGCTGTGTTGTGCCTCCATGTGAAAACCCTCATCTAAGTGCCAGCTACCGACAAGAAGCTACAGAAGCTTCAAATACCTCAATGAAGGCAGTTGCTAATGGAATGTGGCAAGTGAAACCTTGATCCAAGATAGAAGAAAAGGTTTTTTATGTGTTTGTCTGATATTTGTCATGCTTTGTGCTGGGATAAATTAGCAGTTTGATCAAAACACATCTTAGTGAAGTTGTCCAAGTGAAATAAGAAAGGAAGGAGGGAATGTCAGTTGCTGTTTCAAACACCATTCATTCTGAATCAAAGAAAATGTTAATTAGTGTCAGGAAGCTGAATTAAGTAAATGTCGACTGCCTTGGTAGCAAAGATCAAGTCAAAGTTACAGTGTAAGTGAAGCAGGAACCCCTGTGACATTGGAATGGTTTTAATATATGTCTATATATGGAAATGAATAGGAAATGAAGCAAGAAATACAATGCTTGGGAAAGAATCTCGTCATGATTTGCAGAGATAATTACAGGCGAAAAGGAGATTGAATATAGCAACAGGAAAAGCAGAATAATTATGCAGCAATTAACAGGAAAGCTGTTGGTTCTTTGAAAAAAAATAACAGTCATTGGGTTAAAAATATATGCTGAGTACATAAATGTTTTAATACTCAATACATTGAGTATTTGAATTCATTTCCTGCAATAAAATACTGTTTCATAAAATAAATGTGTCATTTATATTATAAAACATGTTCTACATTTTATGCATTTATTATAATTATTAGTATTTTTATCTAAAATATGTCATCTGAATTGGAGGATAAAAAACCTAATAAATGTATTAAACCTAATAAATATTGTAGTGCTGGTGCATAATGTTATAAAGATAAGAAAAGTTATATTCTAAGTTAATATTTCAAAGACTGCAAATGTTATAGGAGCCAGTAGAAAAATAGCTACTCCTAGATTTGCAAGAAGATTAGTTTCTCATGTGTCCAAAAAACTTCATATTCTAATAACACTGTCATCTAATTTTATTTGACTGGAGGGAAACTCAGATTTTGGTTGTGTTTTATTTGACTGGAGGGAAAGCAGATTTCGGTAGGTCTTCTGCCAATTAGTTAGTTAGCAATCACACACTCAAAAGTGCTCATTCTGAAATGTAACTTAAAAAGATTTCTCTTGAAATCTGTGGGAATATCTCATAGTTCTTCTACAGGGAATCTGTCATGCAGTGGCATCTTTAAGTGCATTGAAATGACATCTGGGGGTTGCTGCACTCAGGCATAGGACACTCTTGTTGAAGAGGAAAAGAGGCTACCATTGGGTAACTGCATCACTAAGGAAAATTTTTAAGAGGTGAAATCTTTCATTTAAAGCTAGTGGGGAAAATTCTGCCAGCTAATGAGTTAAAAAACGCAATCCCGTTGTGGTTCTAGACAGGTGTGGTTCTCCACACCACTCCTCTGAATTGTGGCATTTTTATGAACATGTTATTGAGAAACATATCTGTCCTTTTGTTCTTTTTGCCTTTTCTAAACATTAACTCCGGGTATGAGGTGTACAGTCTTCATTGCTTTAAACAAATTCCCCACTTATTCTGGATGAAAAATAGAATAATACATGCTTCGTGCTTCAGGGGTTGATTGAGCAAGTCAAGACAAGGTTTGCAAGCTGTCCTAAGTCATGTCATAAGCTCCCCTGCTGCCTCTGTACTGCACATCGCCCCGGCCAGTGGGGGAAAAAAAAAAAAAAAAAAAAAGAGCAGGAAGAAGGTGAAGGGCTGGTGGTCCAGGGCAGCCTGAGACTGCTGTGCAGGTTCAGGGGGAGACCTCTGACAGGACGCTGCCTTTCCCATCTTCCTGAAAGACAGCATGGGGGGCATCAAATACTGGTACTGATAAAGAGCAATAATCCTGCCAGCAGTAACAGATAATGCTTCTCTGGTGCCCTTCATTCATTGACCTTTAATCTCTTTGGCATACATTGATTCAAGCTATATGGAAGCTCTGAAATAGTTCAATATAATTTCTATTCATACATCTATACTGGCATGTAAATGTGTATGTATAATTAAATGAAACAAAGGATTCTCACTAGGTAGCATTAAAAGCTGCTTGGATTAAGTGTTATTAAAAAAAAACACAAACCAAAACAAAGTATTTGAATGCTTTTGTGGTATGCAAATACTTCTGATGAATGAGTAGGCTCAGATTTTTCCTTTGCTGTGTAGTTAAATGCCCAGATACAGAAACTGTATGAAACTAATCTGAGAAGCTGAGTGCTTGAGAGGAAGAGTTTGTGTGTATGAATCATATGAAGATTATCCATAATGCTCACTCCCAGCATTCTGATCGCAGCACTTGTAAGTTTTGTTAATTGCTTACTGTACGGTGGTCATGACAAGCAGCATAGGTAGGGATTAAAATATTCTCTTATTCCCTTCCTGCACGAGCATATGTTAAGAGACACAATACTGATTAAGGACAATTCCTGTTCAAAAAACGTAATGGTTGTGTAACTAGTGTATTATATCCTTCTTTTTAGGTTATTCAATACTTCAAGCAATTATGGAAAAAGCAGGACAAAATAGCTGGCAAGTCAGTGCCATCTGTGTGGAGAATTTCAACGATGCCAGCTACAGACGGCTTTTAGAAGATCTGGACCGAAGGCAAGAAAAGAAATTTGTAATAGACTGTGAAATAGAGAGGCTTCAGAATCTCTTAGAACAGGTAACATCTGCTTTTAATGTTACTATAAACACATTACTGAAACTCCAGATAAGATTGCATTTTATTATTTTGTCAATGGAAATGAAATGGATTCTTACAATTATTTTTTTTTTACTTCATGGGCCTATATTTGTATGTCCACTTGCCTGTTCCATTTTCTTTTCATATACAATATTTGTCTTAGCAGCTGCCATGTCAGGGCAGGGAGCCTCTCCTTTCCCCCTCAGGACCTTGGTGGCAAAAGGTGCCAGCAGTCAGGGCAGCTGCACGTTTGGTCCCACTTCCCAGCACCTCCCTGCCTGATGCCTCCTGCGTCAGGGTCAGAGAGCTGTTGGAACAACAGGGTGTTGTTGAATTGCCAGTGTGTTCTTAGTCTGTACCTTCATGGGGGTAAAGCTCTGCTTTATTTGAGGAGGGAAAATAAATCTATTTTAAATCCTTATTCTTTCTGTTTGCCAAATAGCATAGGTCATGTATTTCTAGCCATAAAAATCTTTAAAATTATTGTTTCAAGTATTTAAACTGATAATTTTATCACCTTAGCAGGTATTTAGGAACACGAAGAGCAGTGAATAAAAGTGCTGTTGAACTGGGAATAGAGGTCAGGTTCTTCCATCGGTTATTCATGGAAACATGCTACTGGGGAAAGAAACTACTGGTTCAGACAGACCGGCTTGTGCTGGGTATTATCTATACCAGTGTGCAAAGTGAATATCAAGCCCTGCTGCTCTGGTGTGACAAATCTATCTCTATATAGTGTTTATGTGTAATCTCTGTCTTAAATGTTGGAAAAAAATAAATGATGCTTTGAAAGAAAAATTTTGCCAAATGACAGGAAAATAACTTACAGTTAACTATCTGCATCTCTTATGATCCCACATATTACATTGCTGTGGTGCAAGTTCACTGTTCAGTGCCTCCTGCTGCTGCAGGAATTGCAGGGAACGAATGCCATCTGCTGGTGCTGGACCCTCTGCCACCACTCTGCTTCTCTTGGTTAATGCGTTAGAGAATTTTGAAGATTTTGTTGCAAAACCTTCATGATTTCATGATGCATCTGCCTCTGAAGTCACTGAAAAATGAAATGCCATTTTTGATACAGAAATTCATAAAATAGTACTCATAAATGCATAAAATAGTACTCAATGTCATATATACATTAATTTTGCTTTCACTGGCAGAAGGTAGAGAGAAGCTTAGAATTAATAGTGTGGCTGATATAACAAGGACCTTTTCTATGACTATTGCCAAGAAAAGAACAGACAATGCCTTATTGCTACAGATACTCATTTGGCCATTATATACTTCTTTATTCTGAATGCCATTATGTTTTAACACATACTTTCTACAGCTTATAATGAAATCCTCCCCCAGTTCAGCCTACATTATAGTAAAACAGAACACCCATGTGAGGGTCTTCTAAATTGCATTGAGAAAAACAATTTCTCCCTCACTTCTGTGTGTGCACATGATGTTACCTGATTTCTTTTACATGGCATGCAAATGTGATATAGAAAAAGTATGTTCTGTTACCGCAAGTCTTGGAGCACACCCACCATCCTGCGTAGGTGTTCCTACTGACTATCCACTCAGTTTCAAAGGAAAATGAAGCCACTGAGTACATGTTTGGATCTCACTGATCTCGCGTGTACATTTTATTTTCATCCAGGAGCTGCTGCTTATTTTCCTTCTAGATCGGCAGCTGCATAGTCAGTTCATACAGGTCTGGATTTTGCATGTGTAAAATAGGTAGCTAATGCAGGCACGCTAAGAAATAAAAATGGAGTGCGTGGCCACAACAGGCTGAATCAGACATGGTGAGTTTGTCTCACACCTCTACAGGACAAGCCTTAAAGCTAATTGAGCTGTTTTTTCATTAACTGCACAGGGAGAGTTGAGGGTAGGAGTTAACACCTTACATGCAGCATACTTGCATCACTTTTAGGAAGAGAATTATCTGGCTACTGTCTAATTTTGTGTGGGATAGATTTTACCTAGAAAATGAACTTTTATTTCTACTTTTGCTTATGGTTATTTGCTCCTAAGCGTAAAATGTTTGCCCTAAATCTATGCTAGTGAAGTAAAAGAAACTGGCTTGTGGGCTTACAGATTTTTTTCTTCTCTCAGTAGTCACCTTTTATACATCTCTAACATGAACATATCTATGTTTTCATGACCTAATTAAATTGGAAGTCATGTATCATGTGAATTCCCTTCTTCCCCAATATGCTGGAGAGTCCCTCCATCCTTCTAAATGACCATCACTGTAAAAGCAGGAGTGGCATTACAGCCAGGCTAGAGCAGGTATGCAGAAGATCTGCCGCTTTACTCTCCCCTGTGAAGGTCCTGGTCTTCCTAGACAGGCTGACCTACAGATGAACCTGGGGTGCTGGTTTGGGGTTCCAATATGACCCTCAAAGACCAAATTCTGCTTTGAAGATGGGCAGTCAGAAGTGTCTCAGACACAAAACATTTAGTTTTCAAAAAATAGGAATGAAGAAATTAGCAAAAAGAAATTAGCGCAATGTAGAAAATGCAAAATAACAACTATTTTCAAATATCAGCCATTGACTTTTTCCCTTTGCTTGAGGGCTTTAATAACCTGTAACAGACAGGTAAGGTGGCTTCACAGCTTCACAGATGGACTCAAATTTGGCATGTTCTTCCCTGCATACACCGAGGAATTGATTAAGCTTCAGTGAGTCTAATTAACTCAACTTCTTTCCTGCCTAGTTCTCCTGTAATTGAGAGCCTAAGTTGTGACTATACTGTAATACTTTGCAATGTACAAGTAAATGTTCTGCAGAACATTTAGGAAAAGTAATTAAATCTCAGTAATGAGACCATAACTCAAAGTGCTTTGCCCTTAAATCTACTCTAATGAAGGGAGGGAAACTGGCTAGTGGGCTTGTGGGTTTCTTCTGACTGCCCATGTACATACACATTCACACTTCTTATGACTGTATCTCAAGAAGTGAAGACTGGAGGCTTTTTCACTGGCTCTGTTGTAGAGAGCTAATGTGCTCCTCCCCTGCCCATGCCTACTGCCCACTTATCTAACCAGGTGTTTTCTGCTCACTCCCCTCTTCACCTGCCAGCAGAAAAAAACAGCACTTTGCTGTTTCCTGACTTCTTGTACAAATTTATTGTCACCATTTCCTGTATCATTTTGTCCCCAGTATTTCTTAGTTCGTTAGTTTTTCTCGTCTACTTTCTCCTCTCCATGTCTGTTGGGGTGTGTGTAGAAGATACCCCACACACTCTGTATCTGGGACTTGTCTTCACAGAAGAGTTCTCTTCGGGAGCCCAGTGATGTATCTAAATTCCAGACTTCCCCCATGCACAACCCAGGATGTGCATTTTTTATCATGAGATCTTCCTTTTGGGTTTTATGTAGCTGTGATGTTTTGGGCAGGGACAAGTCTGTATTGCTTTTTATGGTGAAATACAGGGAAACTGGGTTTGATTTTCAGATTTCCATTCTAGAAAGGGACAGTAGGGCTGCTATTACATTAAATCCAGAAGATGGATTCAGCCTGCACTCAAGGATTTGTATCTGGTTTGCTTGGATTGTTCCCTCTCATCTTCATCTCAGCAAAGGTTTTCGATCTTACCTCTCAAGGATATGCCAAGACTGTGATGGTTTTCTTAATAAAGCTATGCTCCTCTTCTTAGGTCATGTTCACCCACACAAGACTGACTTGGAGGTATTTGGGGACTACTGGAAACATTTTGTTTGGTTTTGGTGTTAGTGTCCATTGGCATGGCTCAGCTCAAAGCCCTGTCTAAATATTACACTGAAGCAAGACATCCATTTCTGTACATATGAAAGAGTTGTCGCCTTCATGATCAGTAAGAGATGCAGTGTCTTCAGCCTGACTCAGCAGATCTCCACCTACACTTAATAATCTGCTGTAATTTAAGCCTACCAGATAATTTTAGCACCTTTTCATCCTTTATTATCAGGATGATGAAAGAACACCTTACCTTCTTAAAAGCTTAAAGCAACCATAACCACCAGGAAAGTGTTTTTGTTACCTTGAAGTGAAACTCATCCTTTATGCTCCTCTGGCAGACCTTACCATCTTTAAGCATCCCAGGCAGAAGACACCGCCCAAACACCAAGACTATTGCAAGAAGTGTTTTGTTTACTTTCTCACTTTAAGTGATGCACTTGATTTGCCTTTGGAGAAGGGAAGCAGGCCTGCACCCATTTTATTGACCAGTGTAGTCCTGATGTATGGCTGGGGGTGGTCTGGCTCTAGGCGTGGACTGCTCCCTCCCCCTGGCCCCTCAGGACAGCCTTGGCAGTGCTGGTGCTTGGGGCAGACCCACAGTCTGTAACACAAGGGGATTCAGTGCTTGACATGACCACTGCTGCTCACCTGCAGAAATAACCCAAAACCGGTGTGTTCCACTGCTGGGCCCCCACAGCAGTCAGAATGAGATGGAAAGTGTCTCCGTCCATGGCAGGGGGTTGGAACTCAATAATCTTTAAGGACCCTTGCAATTCAAACCATTCTAGGATTCTGTGATCTTACAAAGATCTGTGCCATGTCAGCTTTCCACACAGCTTTCAGAAAGTATGTTTCCCTTTTGGAGAAAGCACATCTGCACTTAATGGTTATAGAAAACTTTTTATGCTTAACAGAATGTGTTCTAGAACCTTGTAAGTGATGCCAGTAAATCTCATTCCCGGTTAATTTACCTAGCCGTTTGTTTCATCTTCGTATGAATATACACAGGCATAAAGAAAATGTGCAACAAGCTTTTTAATTCAAAACATAAACCAGGATGTCTCTTTATTTGTGTTGCATAAATGATGAGAGACAGAGGCAAAGTCCCATTTTCCTACAGGCATGAAATTTGGGATTTTTTACCATTACCTTTACAGTTTACTGGGACAAGACAGAGAAAGGAAGCTAAAACAAAGACACAGAAAGATAAAATGATATCTCCACAGTTTTATGTAACAGATATATCTTACACAGCAGAATGCATTTCTAGTGATTCATTTTCTGTCATGGACTGTTGTGTCCTTGTTTACCAACATCCCTTTTTCCACGGCACTTTCAGCAGGTGGTCTTTTAAAAGCACAAAAATATTCTGTTTGAGTGAAAGGATGAAAGTCAGTGAAAGGGATGGAAAATTCTTTGCTTCTGTGTCTCTTCTTTACAAGCTGTGTTTCTAAAGTGCTCCCATGAATTTAATACAAAGAACTTTCTGCTTAAGATGAAACGAATGCTTGAAGGCCATTGTAACATGATTTCCAGTTCCTTCCAACTAATCCACTAATACTGGCAGCAAGCTGTACAGCATCTGAGCAGTCCAGGTCAAAGGAGTCATTTGCCACATACAGCACAGCATGAAACACACAGCTGTTCATTGAGAGTTTTGCTTCTTTTCTTACCCCTTCTTTTAATTTTATTTTTCTTCCTGCCTTTTAAAAATAGTGTATCTGCATTTTTTGCTCATTCACTGAAAATCAGAAGTCAAGGCAGCCTAGGGCTGAAGGATATATCTACTAAAATTAGAAAGTTATTACTTTAAACTTATATGTATTTACTGAATTTCTATCTGAAATGCAGTATCCATGTTCCAAAATAAATGTGCCAACAAAAGCGATGTCGGTTTATTTATTACTGAGAAAGCTCAAACAAAACTAATACGCATACCTATTTAAGCTGAAGTTATGAAACTCCAAATCAGGCTTCCCAGTCTAACAGAATCATAATTTTTAATTTTTTTTCCCACAGAATTTTATTCAAATTAGTATTTATTTATTGCTTAATTTTTATAAGTCAAATCTGAAACAATACGGAAACTACATATAGCAGATAGAAATGGTGTTCAGAAGTATTACAACATGTGATATGCCTCTTTTTTTGTGAGCTTTGTTTTTTCTCCTAGACCACCTCTTCCACAGGCACCATAAAATTTTTCTTCCCAGAAGTGTACTGAGCAAGAAAGAAAAGGCAGTTCCTATGGCTAATCAAGAAATGTGTGGAAGGTGTCAGTACCCATGTGCTGACTAGCAGCTGTCAGACAGGAGGTGTAGTGTCAGGTGCTTCCTGTCCTTTTGGTGACTAAAACAGATGGGTCTCTGTTCTCCACCCAGCAGATAGCATTAATAAGAAATGTACAGACTTAATGTCTTAGATTTCTTAGACAGTGTCTTGAAGATATGGTCTTACTTTCAAATGTAGCTGAAACTGACATATGTGTTAAAAAATATTTTACTGAAAAATTGATAAACAGACACAGAGACAGCTCATTAGCAGAAAAGTGATTTCCTTTGGAAAGATAACTGAAAATATATATCTAAAAACAGACATTTGAGGAAATGTCATGGTGCTCTCTCCTAGGCTGTACTTGCATTTAATTAGTAGGGATACTTTACCTTAGGTAAACACATATCATAGATTTTTTCCATTCTTTCTTTGTTTGCTGTTTTGCAAGCAATGCTGAAGCGTAATAAAACAATGTGGTCAGATTTGAAGACTATCACAGAAAATAATTTTGAAGATCTCAGTGAAAACATATTTTATTTGTTCAACTACTGCATTTTTCTTTTTACTTCTTCAGAGACTAATAACCCTTATGACTGGAGACGCAGACTGTCATTTGCTCAGCTATAGCTGATCTCCCAGCTGTTTTTTATAGTTTGTGCAGTGCTCAGTAATGTGTTCAGGTATACAATGCAGTCAATACTCCAAAGGGATTTGATAATTACACGGAAAAGTGTAAGCTAAGAGTCATTTAGATCATGAGAAATACTGTTTTAACTATAAATATTTTAGCCATTTTCTTCTGGTCTTTCAATATTTTTTTTCTTTTTGCTGTTAGGACATCTTTTTGCAAAAGGACATTTAAAATGGTGCAAGGAAGCTTTCAAAAGCATGAAGTTCTGAAATTGGAAGTTCACAGTTTTATTGCCCTGTCCCTTTTTCTGACATAATTCTCATTGTCATCACATATTAAGCATTGCAGAGCAAATAAGATACCAGAAGGAAAAAAAGACTGTACTCTTAGAGCAGTGGGATTTGTTTTCAGACAGATTTTGGACCTGGTTTTGAAATTCAGACTGTGAAGTACTGACATGAGCAGTTCTATTTCACAAACTAAGTAAGAGAATAATTGGGATTGAAAGTCACCTTGGAAGATCACTCCTGGTGCTCAAGGGGGCAACCTCAGATCAGGTTACTCATTCGGCCTAATTTTGAATGCTTCCAAAGACAGAGATCCCATAACACTTTTATTTCCTGTTCCACTACTTGACTACCTCATAGAAAAAAATAAATTCCTCATATCTAGCTGGAATTTCTTGTGTTGCAACCTGTGTCCCTTGCCCTTTGTCCTGTTGTTGCACACTTCAAGGGAGAGTCAGGTACCCTCTTCCCTACGCCATCCCATTGTGTATTTAGAGATAATTGCTAAGATCTGCCTTAGCTATTTCTTCTCCAGGCTGCTCCAGCCACAGCTCTCTCAGCTTTTCCTCATATGACAGATGCTTCAATACCCTTTTTGGTGTTTCTTTGGAATGTTTCAGTATATCTATGTCTCTTAGGTACTGGGGAGCCCAGCAGTGGGCACACCACTGCAGATGTGTCTCAGCAGAGCTGAGCAGAGGGGCAGGACCACCTCCCTTGACCTGAGGGCAGTGCAGTCCAAGAGGCTGTTGGCTTTCTCTGCCGTGAGGTTGCATGACTGGCCCATGGGAAACTCAAACCAGAAGCCCAGGAGCTTTCTGGCAAGGCCTCTTCCTATCTGGTGTGTACCCAGCCTGTCCTACTGTGCTTGGTGAGGTCAGGCTGAGAGGCAGGCCATGAAATAAGACACAGATGTACACAGCTGAGCTCCTTGGTTTCACAGTACTCTTCTTGCACACCTACAGGCAGCCCTTGAGATAGAAATACCTTATGAGTAGATAGAAATATCCTATGAGTGAGTGAACTGCGTATCATCTTGTATTGGAATCTTGCAAACTCCTCATGTGCTTGCATCAGAAACAGCCAGAAGGAGTTCTAGGGTGATCACATCAACCTCTGTGCTACTGTGTGTGATGGCATCTTAAAAGTCCTTCACTAATCCAGGCGGATGCTTCTCCAGAATTTTGGTTCCTCATTCTCTGCCGCTGACTAGTCTGCTACTTCTTCCTTATTTCCGATAACCCTCTCAGGCAGATTTTTACCAGAAATTCTATTTAATTGTGTCTCCATAGTGACCTTCATGTGAAGCTCAGCAAAGCAAACTGAAAACAAGCTAACTGTAATTGCATTTGCCTAGGACCTGTATATTTACTTCTTTCTGAAAGAGAATATTTCTACTCCTAATTTCTGTTTTCTAGGGCTTTTCATATGCAGTAATATGACAGTGTTTGTTTCTATATTTATACAGATATGTCCATAAACACATCCACATGATGAGGACTATATTCAGAAATGTTTCTCCTTTCTGCATGAATGGCAATGGATTTCCTTTCTTCTTCCATCTGTAGCAGCTCCATCCTCTCCCACTATCGCCATCTGACAAAGTTGAAACCTCAGCATTCTGTGTGTTCAAAGCCTTCCAATGTCCACTGTGAACAGCATTTTCTTCTGAATTTTGCATAGTGGATCAGTTTTGTTGTCAGAGATCATCAGTCCAGCTTCTGATGTACCAAAACTTGCTGACCCCAGTGCTTTTTTTTCCTGCACCCTGCTCTCCCCAGCCCATAAGAATTAAATAGGATGTTTCCCATTAGATGAGCACTTTTCTCAGCTCTGTCAGTGCTCTGCATCATCAAGATCAAGCCTCATTGCTCATCCAGGGCTTATTTGCCTTTTAACACAGAGGTGAAAACTGCTATGGAGCATCTGGCACAGATTTAATGCTTCAGTGTACACAGCAAACTGATACATATTGTCCTGTGTAATATTAAAATTTACACATGGATGTAAAGTTGTCACAAAATACTAGTATCATTAATCTTGAAAAAAACTGCAAGCCAGTGAACTCTCTTTAATAACAGCTAACAGTTAACAACAATTGTTATTAATAACCATAATAGGGAAGTAGCTGCCCAGAGTCTTGGATGCTGTTCACAGCTGTCTAATTCAGTTGTTCAACGTGTTGATATCCCTGATTCCTCAGCCTTAGAGAGCCTCGAGATATGTTGCGGAGAAATATCATGTATGTGTTTGCACTGAAAACCAAATTTCTCTGATAGGTAAAATGGAGTGGGTTGTCACAGCAAAAATTGTAGTAGTATAGGAGTAGTAGGAGAATTAGCAGTAGTAGGAGAATTAGTAGCATAGCAGTAGTAGGAGAATTAGTAGCAGTGGAACTACTACTACTAGTAGTAGTAGTAGTAATAGTGGTACTAGTAGTAGTAGTAGTAGTTAGTATTACCATCAAAATGAAAGCAAATACATGTGTGTGTGGAGAAAAGTACAGAAGCCAAGATATGCCCCTCCTTCTTCATCTCCTCTCATTTTGTCTCAGGAGTGCTAAACTTGAAAAAGTAGTATTTGACTGCTGAATTTCTCTAATTTGATCGAGTTGTCAGTTTGGCTGGTTTTAAAAACATTTTTTTTTCTCGTTGTAGTTTCCAGTGTGTCTACTAACTGAAGATAGCACTTGGAACTTTTGCAAATCATATTTAGATTACTAGCATACTTTATTTAAGATAATAATAAATTAAAACATGATACTTTGCAATAAATTGCAACATAATACAGGAAGGCAAAAATTAACCAGACGTGTGAGTTACACAGTGTACTAGCTCCAACATTCCTGCTTCCGTTTTCCATGAGCATGGACATGTGTTGGCACAAAGGATCACTAGCGCAACACAGATGAGTATTTATCAAGGCATGGAATGGCTTTTACATGTAGTTTAGTAAATGCATAATGTAGATTTCTTTATCTCTTGTTTCAGAAACAGCATGGGCTGTCTGCGGTTTCCCCCTATGTCTATTAGATTTGCATGAATAAAATGCAGGTTTAGTTCTGCTCCCACAGAACCACAGGAGCAAATCATTAGCCAAAGAATTAGGTGTGTGCACAGCACATAGCAGTGTGGGCTGGTAGCAGCTTTGTTGGGCTTCATACCACTTCAGGGACTTAGTAGCAGCTCTCTGCATATCTCAGTCCCAGAGGGAAGGGATGATTCATAAGGTGCCTTTTCTTCATCATTCTTTACTCTCCATGGTTTTTTTTCCTAGAGGTCTATGGAGTTGCTTCTAAGCAACACTGTATTGTCAATGCCAGCTGATAATTCTTCTCCTTGAAGGAGCCAGCCGCCAGCACTGCCACCAGCAGTTTCCCCACTCTGCAGGTGAGGAAGGCTCCTTAGGCTCCTTTCTGTGAAACAGCTGGGATTTTGCACACAGTCCCACACAGCAAAGTAGTAAGAATGCATTTTGTTACTGCAGCACACAACTGATGAGGTTTGGACATGAGAAATAAGCTATTTCAGTCACTGAAAGAGCAAATAGGCAGTAGGAGACAAAGGATGAATATGAACGACTCAAAGGATTTGTGAAGTGACCTTCTTCTTACACCCTTCATCTCTTTCGTCACTTCCTTTTTTCTTACAAGTCTTCATATCCTATTTAGGAGTAGGCTTTGAATGCAAACAACTTCAGCAGCAGAAGGAAGTAACTAGCCATGCTCAGGGCACTGGTTAATGACCTTTGAGTCACTTCTCCGGGTTTTCTTCCCCAGCAGCTTCCTGCACTGCACAGGGCTCTCTGCTTTGCCAGCTGGTGGTAAGCATGGGTCCATGTGGAAGCATCATTCTCTGCCCAGCCTTGTGAGGGGCAGGTGTACACAGCCCTGTTCCATCCCAGCACCTGCCTTCACAAGAGAGACAGAGCCAATTCTGCTTTGTTTTCTGCCTTCTTTAGCATCCTCTCCTGGCTGCTCACTCTTTTCCCAATAAGAATGACTCTTTCTGAGAGCTAGTTGTTAAAATTAGGCTTGTTTCTCAATTGCTTTTTTTATGGCTTTGTGAAAGATTTAGCCTGGCTTCAGATATTGTATAAAATCCCACTTCAGTTGTGGTTTATATGATTGCCATTTCTGCTGCAATATTTCAGGTCAGGTCTCAATCTTCTGTCTTTAACAAGTCTCCGCTCTTTTTATATTGTGCTGGACAGACTTCATTTTATTGCAGGTGTTCTTTTTCTTAAGGCAGTGGATTGTGACACAATAGCAAAGAGGAGATCTTTGTTAAAGTCCAATTGGTAATGCACAGCTATCACCCTTTGAAGAGATTTAACTGAAAATAAGTCCTTTTCACTCCAGCTGTACTGACCTCCATCTTCTGTAAATCATAACGAGGGACATTTCATGCTACAGAAGTTGAGCATTATTTTAAAATGACTTACGTGCAATATCCATTTCACAGTAGTAGAGAACAGAGGATGACTTGGGGCCAGATTCTCTGTTCAGATGCTGATGCAAGTTTGCAAATGGTTTTATCAAAGTCAGTGACCTTGCCACACACAGGGGAAAAAAAAGAAAATAATCAAAGCAGACATTGGTAGACCTTCTTTACAATTGTAGAACAGTTTCTGAATTTCCTAGACCAGGCTATTGTTCAGCTAAATTGAAAGAACAGTATTGTATGATAAAGTCACAGGGATGTGTCAAAAGCCTGAGTTGGATCTCACTGGCCTGCTTTTACCAAACTTTAATGCCAATGTAATTCCAGTTACTTTTGTTTACCACTGGAATTCTGAAATCAGAATAAGGCATTTTCATAATTGTGTTATAGTGGATCAGCAACTAAAAATTCTCACAATGCACTGTTCTTTTCAGTTTCTTATAGGTATATGCATTTTATAATGTGATTATATCCTGAAGCAAATTCGGGTTTTTTTGCAGTTCACCTTTCTGCAGACACTTATATGAACTTACAGTAATATTTGGGGGAAAAAAAACAAATGAAATTGTATTAGATTCTGAAATAAACTTAATAGCCTGATGGCCTTAATATCTCACTTTTTCTTTTTTATTCTGTTCTGTTTCATTTACAGAAATAAGATATTCACCAATAGTGTGACTACAGGGTAATATATGGAATGACTATTGTCTTCCCTGTTAATAGCAATTTGGGAAGCAGATTATTTTTTCTTACTCATTCTTCCTAATATTGATGATTATATAGGAATTTCTTCAATTTTACCAATAAAAATATTAAAAAAAGCTTCAATTCTAGTTACTAGTCACCTTGGTGATTGAACTAGAACCTGCAAAAGCTACTGCAGCCTCCTGCTTACACCTGCTCTCAGCCTTCCCCAAAGAATCAAAGTTTACCTTTCTCAGCAGTTTCTTCCTAGAATCTCCCTGAGCAAGCTGAGGTCACCCTAAACTCCCACTGTGACAGAAGGCAGGTGCATTATGTTTGTGTGGCGTTTAAGAAGCCAGAGTGGGAGTACAGAGCAAAACCAAATGTTTAGAATGTATAAGTGAGGAAGTATTGCATAGCACAGAAGTGTTAGTGTGCATAATGTGTAAATACTGCACACTGCCCCGGATTGCTGGCACTAGGACAGTTTTGAATCAGAGCATCTTTGGAGCAGTGAAGAGCACAGTCACACATACTGAGGGTCCTTCCCGACCAACCATGACCCTGATCTACTGTATCAGCAGTTTCCTGGTGTTTCACTGTTCGTGTGACTGGCACAGCCCAGCTTTGATGCCTTAGCCCTGCTAGGTTTTGCAGCTGGCCACAGTGAATGCTGTGTGAAGCTCCCCAACAGAGCCGCTGAAGGTCCCTGTGATAGCACTGCCCTCTCTTCCAGGACCTTGCTTTTGAAATGAAGGCAGTTCTCACTGCTTAGCCCTGCGTTGCATGAATCTGCCACCTGCCTCACAGATGCTAAGGGCCTGTCTAAGAAAGTGCAGCCCACAGGAACACAGAGTATCTTAGCTGGAACATGATTTTTTTTTTTTTTTTTCCAGTCTCCTGGTTCCTGAGTTTTACATCAAGGTTGGACTCAAAATACATGAACTGTTTTTTGTTTGGATGATGCTAAACAAAATGTGCCCTGAAGTGTAGTGTGAGTTCAGTTTGCTGACCAGTTTAGAGGGAGTCCATTGTAAATCCCTGAAATGTATGCTAAGGATGCCAGCTCAGCACCAACACTTTTGCTTACAGATATTATCCCACCAGCTGCCCTATTTGCTAGTGTAGATGTTAGACAATGCCACTCTACCTTCCCTCTGGCTGTGATTGAACTCGGCCTTTTGGTCTGAATTGAGGGCTGCACAAGGGAGTACCTGGGTTTGTAAAGAGCCCCCAGACTTAATGAACTTCTTTCCTTAGCAAAGGCTTTCTGGAACAGTCTCTCTTATCTTCCAAAATCTCAGGCCTGTTTTGGGTTCTGGGTGATATCTACTCTTACATGAATGGAATGGTTGAGGTCTCATCTCTCAAAACTTTAGCCACTCTTAACCAGTTAAAGCACAGAGAAAGAAAGTGAGAGACTTCACATTCCAGGCTGAGTCAAGCTCCTTCCCCTGTTACAAAGAGACTTAAATTCATTGCCTCAATGACTCTCAGGATAGAAGTGCGGTGGAAGAAAAGGGGGTGGTTCAGGTAGCAAGAATTCATATCCTATTTTGTAGATCATAATCTACAGCTTTGAGTGTTTGAGAAAGAAAGGTGACTGCATTTGTATTTTAGATATTCAAAACTATGATATGTTCACAGAAAGCTATTTCACTAAACAGGCACTTTTCCCCTAAACTATAACCAATTCCTGGTTTTCAAAGTCTGTGTGATCAAGAGCCATAATATTTTCCAAATTCAGAATCAGAATTGTACCCAGTCGGTTGAAAATAGAAACCATTACTGCTCTTTCCTGGCTACATAATCAACATTTTTAGAGTAAAATTCATCTCAGTTAACATTAGGGATATAAAATATAGGTGTCTACATCAGAGCTAATCCCCATCAACTCTTTGTCTAGTCAGTGCAGAAAAATATGCACTTTCAGGGCGCTAGCTGTCTAATCAGTTTTACATGTGCATTAGAATAAGCTGAATCATTTCTTCAGAGTGTCTGCTCTTTCCACTGACTATAAGGGAAGTTAAGACAACAGCTTGATACATATCTGTGTACTTGCGTCGCTCACCCAAAGTTTTGAGAGAATACAATAAAAATGTCAAATTCCAATGTCAAATTATTTTTTCAAAAATTCAAAAAATACTGTGTATTATTCACATCAAATCCAAGAATTCTGCAGTAGTATCTGCATGCATTTCCTAGGATTTTTCTTAATGTACTGGAACAATAGAGTCCAGAATCAAATAGTTCCAAGTCTTAATCTATACTTTGGATTCCTGGATATCTTTGGTCAAAATATTTAGTCCTTCATCAGCTTTTCTTCATCTCTAAAATGCATATTTACTCACTTCTTACAGCACTGGGGGAAAGGGCTGCAAGGCATAGAGAATGCTTTTTCTGTCTTTTGAACATGAGGTGTGATCCCTAAAGGCAGGAGGTTGTCAATTCTTCACGCAGAGTCTAGAGCTACGATTTCAAAGCAGGAAAGGAATCAGATCCATAAGCTTCCCTTACTTACTGAGTAACCTGCACTTCATGGAAAGCTTTTGCTTGTGTCTTATTTATTCATTTGGAGGGAAGCTAAAATGCTTTCTGGAGAGGTAAAAATCTGAGCTGCATGCAGACTTTTTCTAAATGAGTGGTAGTCTAGTCTATCAAAAATAAGAGTTCAAAGGACTGTACTGTTAACTGCAAGCTGCATGCTACTGGCAGTACTTTAGTTACTAGTTACTGGTTATTAGTTCTGGTTAGTTTCTTTAGTAAAAGCAGCTTTAATCTACAATGCATCTATTATCACCATTTTCTACTGACAATATATTACCTCATTTTCTTTTTTCAGCACATTAAATGAGAGTCATTCCATCATAGAAATTGCAATAATATTCATAGGACATAGTTTTTGGTGGGCAGGTGGACATAGTTTTTTTCTAAACCCTCTGGCTGACCTTGCCATATCGTGGTTGTTGCCTTTTCTGCATCGCTTGATGCTATATTTTGGTTAAACACTCAAGACAACCTTGCTCTGTCCTTGCTCATGCCCATTCCCAAAGCCCTTAGCATTTTACTAAGAGCTGAATAACACTCAGTTTTTGACCATGTCAAGAGCAAAGAACTTTGATCTCAAGAGATGAACCCCCAGTTTCATTCATAAATTGTATACTTATTTCAAATGAAAAAGTGAATCAGTGGGGCTGATGATAAGGGTGATAGATCAGGGATGATCAGGGGGGTAGATGGTAGGCTTTCCAGCTGATGTGAGATCTCCTCCTTCCGAATTTGTATCCCGTAGATAATTGATCTATTTGGTAAAATAGTACATACTACAGTAACATTTTCAATACAGAAGGCACTCAGATTACCGGTTCACTACTTTACTCACTGTTATTTTAACTTTTTCCCATTATTAAGCCCCTGGAAAGTTATAGCTATGTTGTTGCA
>WAAG01091562.1:0-17054 GCA_013390105.1 Tichodroma muraria
AAAGAAATAATTTGTTCTGAAGAGGTGTCCCTTTGGCACACAAAACATTGCATCCTGCCAAAGATCCTAGTTGCAGATACACTAAAACTCACATTCCTTCCTGACTTCTGAAGCTTGGCCAGGATTTATCCCCCAGGGGTTTGGCACCTGCCAGTGTCTCTTATTGCCTTGCAAATTACAAAGTTTTCTGACAAACATTCTTTTCTCCTTCTGAAATCTGTAAACACTATACTACATAGACGTTTATTTTAATTAGTATTTTTAACACTCCATTTTCAATTAATTTGTTGTGTTACTTGGTTAGTATTTTCAGTGACATCCTTTTAAGACTGTTCATTCAGAATATTTTGTTCCTCTGGAGTGAACTTTTCCCTTCACCCCTGTGGCTCCCAGCTCCTGTCTATGAGTAACAACAGTGCATGTACATGTTCTCAACATCTTGGGAGGTGAGCTTACACAACTGTCTTTTATCACGTGGATCAGTGCTCCAACTGGGGTTTCTAAATGTATTCAGTCTCCAACATTTCCTTCCTCACAGAACTCCTCTAGGCCTGTCCTTTTCAGTGTTTATTCTCTTTAAAAAATAAGAGAATAAATTTTTCTTTAAATTATTAAGGTTTTGGTTGAAAGTGAGCATTGTACTTAATACAGATTTTGACATATTGCAATAATTTTTGTGAGATGTTATGCCCTACTGTGAGGCATCACCTTTAAAAACATTAAAAATCTTCTTAATTTTCAAAAGTTCAGAGCACTCCAGGATTCCAGCAGCTTTGGTGGGAATGTTGCATCAGCCCTGGCCCTCCCTGCAGTCAGGAGGATTTTTATCACAGAGTTTGGCCTATACATTTAAGCAGTATGATCAAATCAGGTTCTTTTTGAGCCTTAGTAAGGACTTCAGTTCCTCAGTCTAATGCACTCCAGTCTGAAACATTTGTTCTTAACAACTGTGAAAAAAAGGAAATGTTCAGGATAAAGTTGTGCTTTATGCTGGAGTTGAACTTGAAGTGATCTCTTGAGATATCTTTTATTTGTATGTTAAGCAGAATGCACATTTATGGTTCTGTATAAATAATAATAATAATGCTATCATCTCTCTGTATTCTGTTTATTGTAATCTGTTTATTCTGCAAAACTCAGCAATGAAAGCAAAAATAGCCTCACTATGTGTTTTCAGTGAAGATCCATAGCCGTTTTTATTTCAAACAAACTTGTTCTTCCCCAATTATATGGCACTTTGTATTTAAAGCTATCAAAGGAAAACAAAACCAAAAAAAAATCTCAAAAACAAATGTTCTGACATCATTAAGTAACTCAGCTCCATAAAAACATGTGGCCATATAATCCAGTAATGTTCTTAAGTACTCCACAATCAAATCAGTGAAGAGTTCTACCTAAAAATCTGTGGTGATTGATGGCCAAAGAAATTTAAAAAATTAAGTAGAACCATACAACTTGAGGAATTAGTCATGAGACCAGGAATCTTTTACCTATAAATCAGTGTGAAACCATCTCAGTTTCAGTAAGTAGCCACACTAGTTAGGGATTGATGGTCTATAGGGATCAGCATTAAAAGGCAATAGCTACCACATTGTGGTATAGAAGATAGTGCAGCTATTTCCCGTACCCAACAGAGGAAATCAAGAAAACATTCAGATATTAATGTCAGCCAGCCTTTGTGAAATGAATAAGCTTGACCTCAGACCCCCTCCTTTCTAGCAAAAACGAGAAGCTGCAAAAACTGTCTCCTTATTTGTGACCTTGAAATCACCAATTCTGTGAAAGATTAATTTAGTGCAGAAGGAGGAGGACAAGAACACTGGTAAAAGGAAGAAACACTGAGTTGTGCAAAACTTGCTGCTCATAACAATATCCTTTCCACGGATAAACAGTTTTTTCAAGCTCTTAAGCTGCCAATCCTGCTCTTTTATCACTTGTAAATATAGTAATGGCATATAAAAAAAACCTCCTGGAATAATTCAGGGAGAAAACACGAACTGACACTCTGGGCATTAATCACAGTATTTTATATGACTCTAGTATGAAAGTCACCACCTTTAGATACTTTCATTTATCATGCTTCCCTTTTTAAGGCATTCACAGAGGATTTGCAACAGTTTCCTCATTCCAAGTTTAGGAAATTGCTACTGATGCAATAATCAGCATTGGAAACCCCCAACAGCACAGTTTTAAAAGCAAGAACTGCATGTTGTTGCAGGAGATTTTAGTGTGGTTTAATGTTGACAGACACCAGCCTCTCACTGCAACAGCCAGGGGATGGAAGTTTACTCTGGGAAGAGATGGGGATCACATGTTTTTAAATCTGGCTGCACTGATAACTGATCTCATCCAAAATAAAATGCACCCAACTATGCTGCCTTAACACCTCATTTGCATAGGGATCCTAAAGGCTGAATGCAAAGAGATCTTAGCTGAAGGCAAAACTTCCCCACTTCAAGCAGTCACCCGATGCAGCAACAACCCTAATGAGTCCAGGAAAATTAAATTGATGTCCATCCTTGAAGAGTGAAGGCCTTAAAGCATCTCTCAGGATGCTTCAGCTGTGGCTTGGGGGCATGGAATAGCCTGAATGTGCACCTCTCAGGCTGATGGTCAGATGAGATGCTGGTTTATGCTGGGCTACATCTTAACAGATCCCCTGGCTAACCCCGCCTCAGAATGACCCTTCTCAGCCCTAAAAGCTTCTTTATTGGTCAATGGTGCTCCTGAGGACACTGCCCAAATGCTGAAACAGGGTTTGTCCAGCATGGAGGATGTCTGGGCATCAGAGAGCAGTATGTGTGGTGCCTTATAAGCCAATTCTAAGTCATCATGCCTAACTGCTGCCTAATGGATGGCTCTAAAACCAGATTGCATTTCCCTGGAATTCACCTGGGAGGTGCTGTTGCTCTCCTGCCACTGTGCTTTCCACCCAGCTCCAGGGTGATGGAAGAAGGTGGGTGCCATGTCCTTCTGCAGGGCAACCTGTATGGTCAGCCTCACGTGGTGCTGGCCCTTCTTAGGTGTCACACATTTTGGGGAGGCAATGGGTTATCTGCACCAAGGGTTACACCTCGCAAGCCTTGATTGCATGTAATGCAATTGTTGACCTGCAGTGTCTTTTTTTCCTCCCTTACTTTAACTTTGTTAGCTAAACATAGCAAGACCACATCCCCCCACGTGACCAGGGCAACTTACAGCATCTTTTAGCATCTATCCAAATTCAATACCTGCTTCACTTCTGACAGCTTTTGCTGCAAAGACCTCTGAAGCCTTTTAGTCCCGTTTAAGACCTGTCAGTCCTTTGTTTCTGTCTAGCCCTTCCTGGCCCTGGGTTGGAGTACATTATTAAAAATTCCTTACAGACCTACATTAGTATAAATTAAGAGGTAGAGGACATTATCCTGCGTAGAGTGTGAATTTTTATTCAAATAATTCTATTAGCATAATTATCTTTTTCAGAAATTAAATGAACATTATTACACTTGATGTGCTACAAATTATAAAAGCAAAATTTCACTTGTAAGGTTGCACAGTTCTCAAGCAATTAGCCATATTGCACCCAGCAAACCAAAATTAAACACATAAATTAAACCAGCGGGGGGGATAATAATGTTAGAAAGGGGGTATAGACTTTATGTGGTTTGTTCATTCTGAAGCTCCAACTAAAGGTAGTTCTGACAGGAACAGGTCATATAAGTGGGGTTAACAGGTTCCCCCACACTTTTCTAACTTGCAGTGTAAAAATCTTACTTGACACAACAATTATGTGGACTGCTTTAACTTCAGATAACAACATAATCTAAAAAAGTCATTTCCTTGTGTGCTCCATGCATAATCTTGCAATCTGTCCCTAATTTTTACAATACATAGCTGTTATTGGCATTTTAATCAATAGGCACATTGGATCTGAACTCAGCATTCACACTTTTTTTATGATTATCAAATGCCTGTTGTTGCATTTATGTGCAGCTACCTACACAAAAATATACAGCAATTTATAGACACATAATTGATGCCTTATATTCTGCAGGCATTAATTATTACAACTGCCAAAATTTATCAACATAAAAAGATATTTCCAGGATTGCTAAAGCATTTAGATGACAGCAGTAAATTAAATAACTTGGAGAGGCACGTGAATGCTACTGAATGGTCTCCAAACGTGTCTCACACTCACAGAGTTTGCTGAAATTCTTCTAGACCGGCTTCAACATGGGAAATGTCCTGTGTTTGAAAAATACACATTTGTTTTATCAAACTTAGAGTTATGCCAGTGCCTCAGCTGAGGGACCCATTCTGTCCTTGTGCTGTGTGAGTGCTCATCATGCTCATGATGATGTGGAGAATTCCTCCTCTGCTATCTGGCAGATCACAATCGAAGAGCACTTACAGCATGCTCTGCTCTCTCCATCAAATGAAAATTTTCTTTGAGGCCAATCCTGGAGTGCTGCAATGGATGGCTATAAACTCTTCAGGAGGAACAGTTGTTTAGCCTGGAGAAGACTGAGACAGGACCTCATCAATGTCTGTAAGTATCTGAAGGCAGGGTGTCAGGAGGATGGGTCCAGGCTCTGCCCGGTGGTGCCGAGCAATGGGAGAAGAAGCAATGGGCAGAAACTGATGCGCACGAGGTTCCACCTGAACACGAGGATGAGCTGTGTCACTGTGCAGGTGACTGCACCCTGGAACACTCCAGAGAGGCTGTATCTCCTCACTGGAGATACTCAAAAGGTGTCTGGACGTATTTCTAAGTGGTGTGCTCTAGGGGACCCTGCTTGAGCAGGGAGGTTGGACTAGGTGACATTAAGTGATCCCTTCCAACCTTAACCATTCTGTGATTCTGTGATAGGCAAGGAAAGAGGGCTGGTGGGGTAGCCCTGTGTTTTACTTGGTTGGCGATGAGTCATGGTGGCCATAGGGCTGCATGTTTATGAGCATGAATCAGAGGGAAGGCCAAGAAGGCAGAAATCAGGTTGGGAGCCTGTTATAGACCACCTAACCAGGATGAAGAGGCAGACAAAATGTTGTATATGCAGCTGTCACAGCTGGTGAGTGAACCAGCTAGGGAAGGCATCCCACAGGACCTGCTGCTTATGTATGGGGAAAGGCTGGTGCTTGGTACCTCTCTTAGGCATAGTAATCACAATTTTGATTCTCGGAGAAGTAAGCAGAGGAGTTATCAACTACCTTAGATTTCTGATGGGCAGCCTTCAGCCTCTCTAGAAAACTAGTCTGCAAAGTCCCTTGGGAAGCAATCCTGAAGGGGGAAGGAGTCCAGGAAGGTGGGACACTCTTCAAGAAAGAAATCTTAAAGGCACAGGAGCAGGCTGTCCCCATGTCCCAAATGGCAAGGCTGGCTAAACAGGAACTTTTGATGGGAACTCAGGAAAAAAAATGCACTTTAAAAGAAAGCACTCATGCACATTAAAAGAAAGAGCAGGGAACATGGGAAGACTACAAGGATGTTGTGGGATTATACCAGGAGAAAATTAGAAGGATCAAACCCCAAGTAGAACTTAATCTAGCTAGTGTTATAGAAGACAATTTTAACAGTTTCTATAAATACATTAACAACAAAAGGAGGATTAAGGATAATTTCCATCCTTTATTGGCTTCAGGGGAGACATAGTGACAAAAGCTGAAGAAAAAGCAGAGTGCTTCATGTCTTCTTTGCTTCAGTCTTACTATTAAAGACCAGTTGTTCTTCAGGTACACAGCCCCCTGAGCTGGAAGAGAGGGAAAGACAGCAGAATGAAGACTCCTTAATCCAAGAGGAAACGGTCAGCAACTTAATATACCACTTAGGCACACACAAATCTATGAGACCATGTGGCATCCACCCAAGAGTACTGAGGGTGCTGGTTGAAAAGCCACTTTTATTAACCAACAGTCCTGGCTAGTCCTGGGGAGATTCCAGTTCACTAGAAGTTAGTAAATGTGGTATTCATCTACAAAAAGGACTGCAAGGAAGATCTGGGGAACTACTGGGCTGTCGGCCTCACCTTGGTGCTGGGGAAGATCATGGAGCAGACAATTTTACGTGCCATCATATACATGTACAGGACAACCAGGGAATCAGGCCCAGCCAACACAGGTTTATGAAAGGCAGGTGCTTCTTGTCTGATCTGATCTCCTTTCATGACAGGGTGACCCACCTGATGGATAAGGGAAAGGCTGTGGATGTTGTGTACCTGAGCTCCAGCAAAGCCTTTGTCACCATTTCCCACAGCATTCTCCCAGAGAAGCTGGCTGCTCAGGGCTTGGATGGGCTTCTCTTCTCTGGGTAAAAATTTGTCCGGGTGGCCTCAGAGAGGGGGCTGAACGATGCTGCCTTCAGCTGGCAGATAGTCACAACGTCCCCCAGGGATCAGTATTGGGGCCAGCCTTGTTTAATATCTTTATCAATGATCTGGACTAGGGGATTGAGTGCACCCTCAGTCAGTTCACAGATGACACCCAGCTGGGTGGAACTGTTGATGTGCTGGACGGCAGGAGGGCTCTGCAGAAGGATCTGGACAGGCTGGCTCCATGGGCAGAGGCCAGCTGTATGAGGTGCAGCAAGGCCAGGTGCTGCGTTCTGCACTGGAGTCGCAACAACGCCAGGCAGTGCTACAGGAAAAGAGGAAAAGGACCTGGGCATGCTGGCCAACAGCAGCTGGCTATAAGCCAGCATGTGCCCAGGTGGCCAAGCAGGCCAGAAGGCACCCTGGCCTGTATCAAAAATAGCATGGCCACAGCAGGACCAGGACAAGGGAGCTGGTGAAGGGTCTGGAGCAAAAATCTGATGAGGATCAGCTAAGGGAGCTGTGTCTGTTTAGCCTGGAGAAAAGGAAGCTCAGGGAAGACCTTGTTGTTGTCTCCAACTTCCAGAAAGAAGGCTGTAGTCAGGTGGGGAATCAGTCTTTTCTCCCAGGTAACAAGTGACAACATAAGAGGAAACAGCAGCAGGTTGCACGAGGGGAGATTTAGATTGGATATTAGGAAAAAATCCTTTTCAGGAAGGGTTTCCAAGCACTGGAACAGGCTTCCTGGGGAAGTGGTAGAGTCACCATTACTGCAAATATTTTAAAGATCTGCAGAAGTGGTGCTCAGGGACATGGTTTAGTGGTGGATTTGGCAGTGTCGGGTTAATGATTGTACTTGATGATCTTAAAGGCCATTTTAAATCTAAAACATTCTATAATTATCATATACATTTTATACCATTCTTCCCTGAAAAAAGGGTAAAAATTCCCTCTTTTTCCTGTGTGTTTCATAGTGATTTGAAGAGGAAGCAGATGACATGCTTACTATGAAATGTTCTGGGGTTTAGATAGTTTTATAGCAGAAGCCAGGTTGTTTGATTTGGCCTGAAATATACTGAATTGTTTGGAGGCTGACTGCTTTAGGGAGCATCTGTCTCCTCATGGTGCTGCAATACCATGGTGATATAGAAGTGATTTGCCAGTTAGGAGAGATTTCAAGAGAGAGGCATTTGATTTGTTTTCTGCTCACTCCTCTGTCTTTTAGCATAGCAGAGGTTTTGTTTATTCAGGTTCTTGTGTCACACGCTCTCCTTATTTTCTTTTCTCTTCACTGAAGTGCCTGTTCTAATATCCAAGAAGGATTCGATTTATAGGGAATCTTTTACACATGAAGATAATGTTGTATTTGTCTAATCTGTACTAAATGGATGGAGTTTTGTATGTATTTGGAAATGCATCTGGAAGAAGAGGAACTTCTGATAAAAATAAATGCAAGTGAGTTTAAAATAGGTAAAGTATTTTTGCTATAATTGTTTGGTGAAAGAGACAAAATTAGTTCATTCCAGTGTCAAAACTGAGCATAGGAAGAAAGAAAATGGAAAAATAATTCAGAATTTCTTTTAAATTTCTCTAATGACATTAAATCCAAGATTACACAAAGTAATTGGAACAAATTGATCTAATCACTTTTACATTGCTTCTGTTTTTCAGCAGAAAAAGATATGCTTTTGCAGAAAAAGAAATTAATATTTCATTTAGTTCTACAGGTGTAAAGCCTTCTGGGCAAAGAGCAGTAAGATTAGTGAGTAAGACTGGCCTTGGTCATGTCTTGTACAGGCCTCTTGTCAGGGCCTGCACAAGAGAAACACTCAGGGAGCTCAAGAATATGCCATCATTTCAAATCCCACTGAATCACTGTTATGACAAATATGATTATTTGCAGCAACTGCACTGACTGAGCTTAGTGTTTACTCAGTGACCTACTTCTGCCTCAGGAGTGTGCCAACAGGAGGAAGTGTGAGGAGATAGTAAATTTGGCCTGAAAAGGGACTTTTGTAAAACCAGGAGGAAGATGCTGAGTCTCATTAGTGTGGTGATTCCTGAAGTTCTGGATAAAAGGAATGGCAATCGCGGTGTAATATGGTTCTGACTACCCCAATTTGTACATCCTGAGTACATCAGCTTCCAAAAGAATTAATTTAGTCCTTTTCCCTTGTATTGGTGTACAAGGGGAATGATGTAGTTGTGTCTACAACAGTTTATCATCTTCAACACTATATTCTTTACCCTCCATCCACCCATTATCAGAGATGGTGATGTATCCACTCACATCTATAAGTCCCTCTCTTCAGCAGTGACACATATTCCACCTTCTCAGCGTCAGTAATACCTCCCTTGACTAATACTTCCCATCAGTGTCCTTCCATGCCTGCCTCATGAAATTTAAAAAAAAAAAAGAGAAAGAGCAAAGAAACAACAGCAGTAATGTGAAATCAGATGTGGTGCAATTTTGCTAGAGTGTCACATACATCCAGACAAAATGATCAGAAATTCTCAGATCAGTCCTACAATTTTCACTTTTCTGCAGTGTTTTACGCAGATGAAACTTGAAGACCTTTACACATTTTTACAAATAATCCAGTTCAATGCTGTGGTTTGATTTATGCATTGAAGAACATCAGCTTCAATGTACAAGGGTTCGTATTCCTCTCATTGTTTGAAGAAGACCCTCTTTAGAAGCAGTCTGAAAACTATATATCCACTGTGTTTTTGATGACTAAAACTTTAATAGGACTAGCTACCACTAGATCAATACAACAGGATTTCTGTGTTCCTCTTATGTTTTTTATTTATTGGGTACAATGAAGAAAGAAAAACAGTTAATGAAGGGTGATTTTGTTCTGAAATCATGCAAGGAGACTTACCAAAGCCATAAGTTCAAGTCATGCAATTAATATTCAGCAGCCACAATAAGGAAATAAAGAGGGGTAAAATAATGCTAAAATAAAAATATAAGCTCTATAGCTTATATAATTTTCTGAATTTTTGTCAGATGCAGATATTCCTGCCTTCTATTATATTGCTTTAACTTCTAGACTACACTAAGTTAAAGATGATCGTAGTCTACTGAGATTTGACTGAGATTTTCAATTTTTTTTTTTTTTTTTTAATAAATAAGTGGAGGATATTAGTGGTATGTTAATGGAGTTGTTGCCCAGGGCAGCTAGAACTTGAGCAGGAATCAAGAGAGACTTTCAGAGTAAAGATAGAGGTGAAATGAAAATGAAAATATTAAAACCAAAAACCTTAGATAATCATACAGTTTTTAAAATATCGGGAGAGTTGGGGAGAAGTGGAAGGTCTTCTAAAAGGTTGTCTCTAGTGGCTCCATCATCCCATGCTGGATTATTGTCCTTAGCTTGACCCTGTGGGGGAAGTCAGACACATTGGGCGAGACTTGCAAAGGCCTATTGGGATCTGCATCTTTTCTCAGAGCTTTTCAAACTTGGGAATGAAACAGAGATATAAAGATTTAAGAAGTTGGGCTGAAGGTCCTGAGAAGAAAGTAAAGGGTTTACAAAATATAAGGAACCAACTGGCACAATCTTGTTTAAAAAAGTGCCTTCACGATGCATTCTCCTTGAGGTGCTCATTTTAGGGAGGAGAAGTATGATCTCCTATAGAATTGCATCTGTAATTTCAGAGCAAATAGTGGTTTTGTAGGAATGAAATACAATGTCTTTGACATACCCACCTTTCTTTGCCAGTTTTTGGCATCAGTTTAGACTTGGACAGGAGTGAAGTGATTAAAAGCAGCAAGTGGTCTTATCATCCTTCACTCAACCTTCTTAACGCAATTCACTTCTAAGACTACATTTGAAGATCATTTCATTATTTTTCGACACTGCTGAGAAGATGGCAGAAACATAAGTTTGTCTGAAAGAACTAGAAGAGAGTAAAGCACTGCCTGTAGCCTGAAAAAAGTTATTTTTAAAGTGTTTTTGGGTGTTTCTCAATATATAGATTCAAAGGACTTTTAAAATTAGTATCTCCAAAACAATGAAAATCAATATTAGATGAATGATGGTACTCCTTTATTAGCTAATTATTGTTCCTGTAATTACCTGAGAACAACTAATCACACTGATACATCTTTTGAATAATTGACTGATTGAGGTAATGACTAGCTTTCAAACATATTTGTCACTAATTTTTAATTCACATAGGTAGAAATGTGTAGTAAACTTGACGGCTGCTTGGAATCTGAAGGAAGAGAACAATCCTCTGTTCATGTCGGTGTCACACTGCTGTGATGAAGCGGCTTTTTAAGTGCTCCTAGAGGGAGTTTGCACATTTGCCATTTTGTCATTAATACACTCAACTCTCTTCCCTCACAGGAGATTGACTAAGGTGTGGTCAGCATCCTAAAAGGGGGAAGATACTCCTCTGTTTATTTGGCATTTTATTCATATGCTCTCTGAATTACCCTCTGGTAAAACATGCCAAGAAAGGTGCCTGATAAACTGGAATTTGTATTTGTCCAAAGACGATGGGAAAAACAGAAGATATCTGCTTTATGTTATAGTTGGCTTTAACCTTGAATGTTTTGACAACAGACTGGTAGCTTTCCTAGAAAACAGTGTTCAAGGCAACAAAAAAACCCTCACAAATTTTATCAAATAAAGTAAATAATTTTAGCCAGAAAAATAGAAGGAAATGCAGCAAGGTGAAATATTGTATATCAATATTTCTTAACTATCATAGTTTGCTTTTTCATTTGATCAAAATGGTAGAAAAGGATGAGAAAAGAAAATAACTGGCATAAAAGACATAGAAGCACATGTATGTTCAGGTGAAATTAGGGTGCTCACCAGCACTGAGTGTTCATAAGGCTCAACATAACTAACCCAGAAAGACAACTCCTCCAGGAGGTGACTCAAATTTCAGGTGCCCCTGCAAAAGCATCTCTGCTTCCACTGATTGTTCAGTAGGCCTATGTAGACAAGTCAGCTAAATTAGACATGTCTCAGCTGTCTGAAATTCAATGGTGTGACCTCTAAAACTGTGTCACCCTGCTTAAATTAATTATCGTAGGCTTATAGAAAAAAAACAGGGGGGGAACTGTCTCACTGAAATTGAAAAAGTATCTCTGGTCAGGAGGAGAGGAGAGGAGAGGTCAAAAATATTTTTCCCACTCACATCTAGGCTGGCACCACTGACTGTTTTACCAAAACCAAAACAGATGATGGCTATATTTTCATCACCTACCATGGATATCTTCAGGCCATTAAACCTCATGGATGAAAGAATATTTTATTGTTCAAATCATGCAACATGGAAGTTCACTACAGGGTCATCTACTGTGTGTTGGGCAATGGTCTTGTCACAGATTTCAGGTCTGGATTTGCAACTACAAAGTTAGAGACTACTCTTCTGTGGGAGCAGGAAAAGGAAAAAGTGGGATAAATATGGGGTTATTGTTAATCTAGAGAGAAAACCAAGCATTAATCAGGAATAACTTAAGAGGTGGTTTCCTCATTTTGGGATGTCACTCCAAATTCAGAACAGAAACACTACTTGAGAAATGTCTTCCAAAGCTGGATGAAGAAAAAAGGCAGTTACATCTGAGACACAGCTAATTCTCTCCGCTCCTCTGATGTGAATGGCATGAGTGTGAACAACTAAGATTTGACCTTGAAACAGTTTCCCTATTTGCATGGAATGCTCTGATTTGGGACTGCAGATGCACAACTTGGCCGGACGTCAGGCTGGATGGAGCGAGTGTTGATTTGCTCTTCCCTGTCTGCAGCTACCAGGGTGGTTCCTGTGCAGTGTCAGGGTCATGGTCAGCACTGTAGCACAGCAGGGCTGCAGGCACAGCACAGAGGCTCCCGATGAAGGCAAAAGCCAATAGCCCAAATGCTGACACAGACACAGATCACCACTGGCTGGTAGGACCTGCAGCCAAGAGACAGACACCTCTAACTACTCACTCACCCAGACAGAACATATTGAGCCTGGACTTTGTATGGTCTAGACTTTGTATGTCATTTCTCACTCCTCCAGGCGAGTGCAGTTTAGCCCTCACCACTCTTGTGCATTTTGCCAGCCTTTGTAGCACTGAAATAGTACAACCTCTCTCAATCCTCTGGTTTGAGCAGTCTGACCAGGCGTCAAATCAGTTTACAAAATAGAATATCCAACTTTAAAGGATCAGGAAAAAATGATAAAACCCCATCTGTCTAACCAGACACCAATCACTGTATTATCTGTGTGCCTCACAAATAAAGCATGTCATTTAGAACATTTGTTGCCATTTATCTCAGGAATGGTGTTTGCATATCAGCCTTTATCTCGGGATTTTGCAAATTACCTAAAGGCATTTGAGTCAAGGCACAGGGAACAAGGTGAGTAGTAATTGCAGTCATTCAGACCTCATGACACTTTTCACAAATGTCAAATAACAAAGTTAACTAACGAGATAGTCCACACCTGTGAAAAGATTCATAAAGAAAAAAAGGACCCTATCTTCTCTTCCCACGTTAACCTTAACCGTTCAGTTAATTGCCAAAAGACTCCAGATGACCATCACAGAAAGTCAATTCTGTGCATGTAAGAGTACCTAAAGCAAAAAAAGCCCAACCTGCCATGGAAACAATGTGTAAATTCACAAGAGAGTTTAAGAGCATGACTGTTGGTCTAACCCAAAGAAAGATTTAACAACACCTCATCCTCAGTCCTGTAACAACCCTGCACCAAGAGAAAACTAATTCCACTTTTTCCTCCACATCTTTACATTGAAAATGGAGATAACAGCATTTGTTTTACTCCCTTCAACATTGTGAAGATTTTTTTTTTTTAAATTACTGTCAGAAACTTGATAGAAAACATTTCTGAGTTTTAATTGTTCAGAAGCACTTTTTTTCCATATAACAGGACAAAAATAATGCAAAAGTAATAGATGGCAGAAAAGGTTTCAAGTTTGGATTGAAGCTATGTAGGATGCAGACAACTGGGATGAGCTGTCCTGCGGAAGGTATTGCAGAAACACTTCCACTTCCAGGAAACATGCTGTACTACTGCAGAAAATTTCAGTTCTTGCTCAAATACTGACCTTTTTATGTCTCTCTCAGACTCAGTTGTATCCCAAGGGGCCAGAAGTTTAAATGTTTTTTCAAGCAATTATACATGATTACATGGTGATGCAGAGTGCCATGAAATGAATGACTGAAGACATTTGGAAAGAAGTGCTCTTGTAATCCTTGTGATAATGTACAACGGAACATTTTATCCACACTCAATCTTCATATTTCGTAAATTTACATTATACATCATAGTCATATTATGGGCAATAGAATCTATTGAAGTACACATTAATTAGCTTGGCTTTTCTTCTAAACAGAGGTCATATAATTAATTATTAAGCAGTCAAAGGAGTCAGAGAAATCCTTTTTATCATGTTCTGCTCCATAATCTTTATAGTGCAATATCTTCTGGGGAAGGTGCAAGGACTAGTCTTAGAGGAAGTCAATAGGCGTATTACTAATCTCTAGAAGTTACCATCGAGGCAACACTCACAACTGTGAGCCAAAGTCTAAATTAAACATCCCTGTATCTTCAGGGACTCTGAAGGTGTCCCATCTATTCAAAAGAGGCAAGCTTCCATGATATTGATGGCACTTTATATGGCAATACTGTTGAGCTCTGCAAAGCAAGGACAAAGGATTGGAGGTATCATCATGCAAAGGAGATACATTACTTATCCTGTAGGCTTGGCTACTCACTGAAGTAGGAAGGATAAGAAAGGAGATTAATTTATATCGCCTGACCTACCTCACATTAACTGCACAGCCACATTTTCTTGTTTGTGGTAAATGCAAGGTAATCTTTTCCTGCTTATAAATTTATATTCCATCATAACCAATAGAATCTTGTTTGTAATGATTCCCCAAATGCCTGTTCCTTGGAGGCATCGTCTCACCCCTCATGGTAAGCTTCCAGGGGTTGAGATTCTTTCTGGGGATTCTTCTACACCCCAAAGATATGCACATTTCAATACATTAGGAAAAAAAATCCCACTACAGACAGAAAATTTATGTTTTGTTCAGAAAATAAAAGAAATAAAAAAAGGACAAATCAACAAATGATTCACAATTTATGACTTGCTAAACATTTTGCTTCATACCCACAATCTGTTTACATGAATTGCTTTAGTGTAAAAGTCAGAAAGTTAATTGCTCAGTTGCAGGAACCTTAGATAAAAGCTGGTTCAGTAACTATAATTCACTGCAGCCTACCAGAAGTCTGGAAATAAATAACTTTATACCAAAGTAATTCTACTGCTCTCTGATGCTTCACAAGGAGCAGAAGGGGTTTGAACCGAAAAGAGCTTGTGTTCCTGATGGTAATTTATTCCCATCAAAGCTCCTAAGTAGCATAATTTCTGAGCTCTTTATTTCTCTGAGTGTCCATTTCAGGAACATCCTAAAGCTCACATCGGGTTTTCAGAAAAATGTGCCTGTGCTGGTCTGCTCCCCAGCCAGATTCAGCAGTGATATACTTTAAATGCCACTACCTCACTTCTGACAGTCTATGCCTTTCTACATTCCACTGGAGTCCAGGAGCCTTTAAGATGATATCCAGAAGTGATTACATCATGACTTTCCTTTTCTTCCCATAAAGGGAAATGTCATCTCTATAAACTTCTACTCCCTTTTAGGCCCTCTGGGCAGCATCTCACTCACTTCCCTTAAGATCAAAGGTCTGCAGAAGCAGTAACTCCCCAACAGCCCCTCTGCCCTTTGTCAGCTGCTGTAGCCAAACTGGACAAGGACTTTGTGGACACTGCGGGATGCATCCCACAAGAGCTGTATTGGTGCATGAGGCAGCATGGAGATAGAGCCCAAGCCCAAGCAAGCTTTCTGCCCTCCCTGTTGCATGGTTAGGACCCTTTTTCTTCTCTGCCCAAGAACAGACTTTCATGGGGACCTGTGGGATTGCTGACTGCATAGGGTGGTTTCCAGCTTCCAGAGCAGCCCCACCTTGAAGCCCACACTTCTCACAAAGCCGAGGTCCAAGGGTCTCCCTGTACCTGCAAGAGCTGGTAGAGTGGCCTAGGATTACCACGTTACAAAGATGTCACTCATATCCTCTTTGCCTTTGTAGCATGTTCGAATGGATCCAGGCAATTGAGTTGTCACCTTGAGCTGGGGCACTTTTGTCCCTTTACAAATCCGAGTCACCTCTGCCCTGGCATCAATGAGATGTGCAATAACTGTATTGCAGACCTTAAAAATAACAGCCTAGCCTTGTTCATGAATGTCTGTTATGGATATTGAACTCAGAAAATAGGTAACTCTCACTTGTATTTGGCCTTTCTCCCTGGCTTCTTTGCTTTGACAGACACGTTTCCAATATCCTATTATCTTGTATGCTTGTACTACAGTAAGTAGGTATAACTGATTTACCTTTTCTCTAGCATTCACTGCTTTCTATACTACCATCCTGCCCCTTCTTATTCATCTTTTCTTCTGAACAGAACAAAGACACTTGCTTAAAAACGAACAAGATTACCACTGAAAACTACTGCAAATCATTCTTCCCTTCGCTGCACATCCTCCATCTATAAACCTTTCCTCAGCCATCTACCTCCCATTCGAAGAAACCTCCCTAGCCTGGCTATTTTCCTTTCTCTTCCCCAGCATCAGCTCTCTGGGAACACAGAGCCACATGACTTTCCAGCACCGTCATCCTCGCAGCAACATCCCACGCCAGCCCTGTCTCTGGTTTGATGGCCTTGGGCCAAGTGGGATCCACAAACAGCAAGCAACATTGTAACAAATAATTTTTCATTAAATGCTTTCATCTTTTTAATGTGCTTTGACAGCCCAAAACCCTGAAAAATGTCCATACCAAGTCAACAGCAAGGTCTGACAAATTGTATGTGCCCCACCCAAAATCGTAAACTGACTATGAGGCCACAGTTTTAAGAAGCTGCATGTCAGTGAGAATCTCATGATGCACAAGATACTTCCTTTTTGTGAAAAAGGGATCTTTTTCTTGGACTTCTCTAAAGATTATCAAGCAAAATTATCAAGCAGGAAAAGAAGGGGTTTAAAAGATAGAGGATTATAATTATAAAATTAGTACCATCACAGATGTCTCCAAGAGCAACTGTACGTAGGAAAAGAGTTACTCAGTGGACATATGAATCCTTGCTAACTCAAGAATAACTAGTTCACTAGGTACCAACTGACTGTCAATAACTAGTCTGTTTGTTCTCAGTTTTTATTTATTTCTTCTAACTCAGACAAATAAATCTTGTTTTGACTCTAATGCATGACTCAGTGTTCAGCACAAAAAGCAGGTTAGTAGCAGCAGTTGCCTCAGCTGGGAAGTACCAGGTGCCTCTCTCTATCTCTCACCCCTTTTGTAGCAGTAGCTACTTGGTGTGGTGAAGATAAGAGAAATGCTATTCAAGAGTTCAAACGCTCCCTGTGAAACTAAAAATTAGTGCCGAAAACAGCCCCAAATTGAAAACCAGATGTCAAAAAGTCCCCTTCAAACCATATGAGGGGGTAGAAAATAAGTAGAGGAAATGAGAGATAGGAGGATGACCTGTTCTTTCTGTGCTTTTTCACTGAATGATTCCAATAAACCTAAAGCTTTATTTTTTTGAAAGTAAATAGAAAGTTACTGCAATGAAGGCCATCCCCCACAGCCACAGGATTTATTCCCTCAAAAAAAAATTAAAAAGTTACATCTTCCTTTTGCCAGTCTATAAAGGTAAAGGAAATTAAAGTTGCA
>WAAG01091562.1:22047-33756 GCA_013390105.1 Tichodroma muraria
GATAAATCAAGGAATATTGTCACAGGTTACATTTTCTATTTGTTACACTAGTTCCTCCTAGTGTGCATGAATCCTTCTAGCTTATCAGTGACTGAAAATTAGTTTTGTCTGGGGTTTAGTAGTTTCCATATTTAATCCATTGCATCAATAATTGTATTACAAATGTATGTGTTAAGTGTGTATCTGGCATAAAACAGGCAATCCCATTTCTTAGGGAAGCTGTATTCATGTCTGCACGCACAGAAAAATCCTGGATGATGTGTTTGTCAGAAACACTTGTAATGAGAAAGGAAAATTGGGTTGTGGGTTGCTAGAAGGAGTTCAAATAAATTGCTTTATTGCTATAGAAAATTTCAAAAATAAGATGCTTTCCAAAGCAAGGTGCAGTACTGATCTCGGAAAGTAATTTTGCTTCCTTTAAGCCAAAAGAATTTATTTTTTTACTTACATTCCAGTTCGGTCAGGCAGCTGCATTCAAAATATGTCCTACTATAGAAATAGAGTAATTTTAGGGTTACTTGTGGTCTGGCTAGGCTTAATATTAACTTTTGTTTGAAAAGGTACTGTACTATCCTTGTACAACGTTCTGTTAAAAGACAACCCACTGCAGGGGATTTACCCATCAGTTCTTGGGGCAGCTGCTCTAAGCACTTTAGCCAGTTTGCAGCAAGACTTTTTACCCATTCCTATTCATAGCTGCCAATATTAAGTGGTCTTTGTTCTGTCTACCACTTGGGAACAAGGCAAGCACACTGCCAAACCAGCAGGAGAGCACACTGCTGCACCTGAGAGCTAGCATCAGCCTCCACCAAAACCCTTCCAGAAGGAATTCAAAAACCAACCCCTAGTGTCTGGTGCTGCTGCTGGTGATTAACACATCATTAAAGCACATGGGTTTCTACAAGCAAAAACAAAAGCGTATTTATAGGAAAGTAAAATGTCTGAAGACACAAATAAGTGTCATTTACAAGAAGGGCTTTAAAGTTCATGCCCGGTCAAGTCTAGCATGAAGAAGAGCAGATGGTATGTCAGCACCAGAAACAGCAGCAATATTTTGGGATTAACCTGGCTTTTCTGTAACCAAGAAAGTTCAGGGATTATCAACTTTCAAGATTTTGTTTTCCTTCCTGTGCTTTAGTGTCACACAATTTCACAGCAGCTACATATGACAGACAATGTTGCTATCGGATTTTATACTGGAATGTTATTGGAAAATTCATTCAAGAAAGAGCTGAAGATGGCTGTCACCCTAGGACAATGGCTTAAACTTTCCACACCATCCTTGTCATCAGATCAAGAACTTGTGTAGGCACATAGGGGAACAAGTATATTGACATTTTGCTGTCCTGTAACTTTTGTTCCTTGGGAGGTTTTAAGGATCTTGCCACATGTTTGCTGTCAGATTGTAGTCCTGCTGCTGAAGTGCTCTCTTCTCTCCCATTGTCCACTCTGTTACCTCTGGAAAGCTGCTGTCCTTGTAGCTGAGATGACTGGGTGGCTTTTGAGCCACCTATTGACCATCACATTGTGCAGGGCTGTATGTTGCCATGAATCAAAACAGATTAAAATCTCCTTTAATAAGCCTGACAGTTAACTGCATGGATTTAGGAGAAGCCCCACAGTCCATATTGCAGGGGCAGACGTTTCCCAGAAAAGGGCAAGGCAGAAGCTAGAGAGGGAAAGTGCCTGCCACAATCTGCTTCTGAATGTACATCAAAGTCTTCAGTGGAATAAGATGGAAACATAAAAAAAAGATGAGGAATCTACACAGAATAATAAGATTCATGTGATAACTCAAGACTAATATAACCTAACCTACAAGATCTCATCCCTCCCAAGAATTATGTCACTTTTCCCGGTGACACGAATCACATAAGAAATCATTGCTTTTGTGAACAAGGAAATGTCATTTAAATCTAAGCATTTAGCCTGGTGAGGGGAGCTTCCTAGGGACTAGTAGAAATTAAAACGAGGATAAAAGCATTGAAGGATTTTGTTTCATTAAAAATACAATTGATACTGGGTAGTATAAATATTCATTTCCAGTTTCAAAAATAGAAATTTAGACAACAAACAGGACAAAACAAGGAAGTGAATCAACCCCAGATAACATCTTTACTCAGTCCTTTGTCTTTAGTCTAGATCAACATACAGAAAAGGAGGAGAAACCTTTAATCTAATAGGAGAAAATTATAGCAGTCAAGCTTTTTCACACCCACCTTTCAAATACCCTTCCTGAAGTGTATTTGCCACCCAGACAATAGCAAGCAAGATATGCCATCCATCGTTTCAGTAATGATAAAGGTGGGTGGAACAGGGGCTGCTCGAAAGATCCCATGACAGAGAAAAATTCCCTGTCACTACAGTGTGCTGGAAACCTTATGTCTGACAACCTGTCTTGTGCCATCCCTTCCTGAAGTGTCTCCCGGATGGGGGGAAGTGAGCTCCCACTAGGGCAGCACTGCAATTTGGACAGAGACCAAGGCTCTCTCTGGGGCTTGTGGATGTGTTTCTAAGGCCAAATCCCCACCTGCTGCCAGGCCCAAACTGTTCTCCTCCATGCTGGTTTGAAGCTTTCAAACTGAGACTGTTCAAATGAGACTGTTCTCACCCAAACATAGTCCAGAGATATGAAAATTCTTTAAACTCTGCAGTCCTTTGCATGATCCAGGTTCCCCTGGGGTTAGCTGAACAAGAGGGATGAGAATCTCCCAACTGGAGCTTGCACATGCTCCAAATACCACACAGGGTTTGCTGTAATTTGTATTCATCACTAGCACACCAATGCAGTGCCTGAGCCCTGACATCCCACTACCTGGGCTGCAGCAAGAAGCACCTGTTTGCACTGCAAGGACGGCTTTGGAGGTCTGGGGACCACTGATAGACTGCTACATCCTACATCCTCTGGTTCTGGGGCACCCAACCATTTGGGGAAGCTGTGTGCTGACCAGGCTGCACTATTGCTGAGAGCAGCCCAGCTGCCAGGAACAGTCTTGCATGGCTTAGCAGAGGCTATTGAGATATATGCCACGGGAAACCACTTGGTATTGTAAGGAAAGGTAGCAAAATACCTTTCTAAAAAACCCTGTAGAATAATGAATAGATGGTTTCAGATTTGTTTTCTCCAGCTGTATATTTTCCTGCCCTATGAACTACAGGCAATGGAAAGTAATTGGTGACTACTAGGTAGAGGTTTTTTTAAAAATGTATATAGCTTAGAAAAGCTAAGTACTCCAATTGACATCTAACTCTAAAAACCTGCACCCTTTCTCCCCTTGGCACTGTAGAGGATTTGGACAAGCAATCCTCTTATCAGATGTATTTGTTCTAAAATAAGGAACACTTATAGCTATAGAATTTATTAGGGTTGTTGGAATGGAAAATGGCACTTCTAGGATAAAACATATCTGCTGCTGCCAGTCTGTAATACAAAACTGCGTCTGGAACCCCTGTTGTGTGGCGTTGTCTAAAAGGAAGTTTTATTTCTGCAATAATGAGAGACAAAGCCACGTCGTTTGCAAGCTGCTTCATATTTTGCATGCCCTGTGCAGAGGTTTCTTTTAGAAGGCACTTCACCTATACCAAATGCTGCCACAAAGCAAGAGCATAATGGAAATTTTACGTTCTCTGCCCCTTGCAGAACCTTTCTGGTTTCTTAGCACACAGTTCAGTAAGCAGAGATACAAACTAATAACAAAAGAGAAAATGCTTTTATTTATTTTTCCCTGATCTCTAAGGTGTCGGTGACACTCAGAACATACTTCCCAAATGAATAATTTCAGTCTTTATGGCTCATTCAGTTTCAGTTTGCACACTGCACTTTATCCAGCTCTGGTTCTGCCAGTATAATGCAAAAGATAGCCATTCAAGATACTGGGTTTCTATTCTCCATGTATGTAGCATTGGCCAGGATTCAAGCCCAGAGACATAACAGAGGCTTTTGTGCAGATATTTTTGGCTGATATTGGGAACTGCTACAATAAAGAGGGATGGAAGCCATCTGCAGAAAACACAAACACACACACACAGACAAAAGCAGTTTTACTGGTCAAGGAATCCAGGATCAATGCTTTGCTTCAGCTCTGGATATTATCAGAGCTATGCAGGAGTCAGAATTTCTGTCTCAGAGTCTGTCCAGGATTTTGAATCTTTCCATATTAAACCAGAACAGAATGCTTATTTTCAGAATCTGCCCTACGACTGTTTTTAATTAAAATGTTACTTTCTATTTTGACATTTATCAGTTATAATTTTTCATTTAAAAGGAAAATTTGCAGTGAAAACCACTCCAAAATGGAGCCAAGGGGTTCCAGTCTGATCAGCTTGTCATTTCAAAACATTAGAGAAACAATGCCTTACAGAAAATGAGAAGGTGGCTTCATTACTTTCCATTTTGTTCAAAGCAAAATATCATTATAATCAATATTTCCTGCAAAATGTCCCAGTTATAACAAGCTGATACTATCAAACATAAAGCTGCTTCCACCAAATGTTTTTGACCATATTTGCTAAGAAGTGCTTATCTACACAGGAGGAATTCAGATACCTGATATGCTTTCTGTGCAATTGTTCTTGCTTCTGCCTCCCTTAACCTCATTTCTTATTAAAGCCTCAGGAGGAAGCAAACTAGAAAAGCTGTAGGGGAGGGGGAAAAGACCCAGCAGGAGAAGCAACAGCTGACACAAAAGAAGGAAATGCCTTATTGGGGGCACCACTAAAGCTAGCAAGATGTCCCTTGCATATTCCTCACTCCCAATGAGCTGGGGTGGCAAGTGCTGCCTTGGAGGTGTGAGCTGAGCTGAACTGAGCTGAGCTGATCTGGAAAGCATGAGCTGAGACAAACTAAGCCAAGCTGAGTTTGTCATCTCATTCATGCAGGCTATATTCAAGGGCTCTCGAGCCAGTCTGGCTGAGCCCTGAACTTGGTTCAAATGAAATATTTAGTAGGAGAGCCAAGAGGATCATCTCTGCACCAGGCACGGACTCTGGCATTTTTCTAATCGCTGTCCTTGCTGTGCTCTGCCAGAGGTGGAAGCAGAGGCACCGTGCTGATAGCACATCCCGCGGGACGTGTCCAGCCAGGCTCCCTGAGACATGGCAGGGAGGCCCTTCCCTGGCAAGAGGTGCCAGCATAGCTTTGAGCTCAACAAAGGCTCTCTCAGCTGCCCCACAATAATTCTGTATGGGGTCAGTTCCTGCTTCTCTCTGCCCAGCCTCACCAGCAGCAAGGCTGAAAGGGTCAGATGCTGCTTAAAATTGAAATGCAGGCTCAAGTCCTCACAAGAAGCATGGGAAAAGTAGGCACTACGAAATGCCCTACAAAAAAGACAACATGCTGCAGTGGTCCACCTACATATTTAGAACTGGGAAATTAATATAGGGGGGGAAAACCCCAAACCATTTATTTTAGAAACAATTATTTATAGAATTATTTATATCCTAGTGAAGCAAAAGACAGTCCACACTTCATGAAGATTCATGCACAGCTTTCCTTCTGCCACTTTGTCACATGGACACTTTAATGCCTCTTTACTGCCCCCGGACAGGCTGCCCTGAGGGGCTGGGGAGCTCAAGGGGCTACAGGACAAAGTCCAGCACTTCCTTCCTTGCCCACAGTGCAGGCTCTGCTTGCCTCTGTGTCCAGTCATGTACATCTGGATGGAGGCTTAAGTCATGGCTGGATGGCAGTGAGTTTGTAGCTGCTTCCAGGTTTCTTTCCCCTGCCCTCTTTTCCTCACACTGCATGAGGACTCCGTAGTTTCTGTATGCAGTAACATTTCTACATCAGCGGCAGTGGGGTGATGCCAGCTCGGTGATGCCTCTTGCTGCAGCAGTGCTTGTCTACAAGCGAGACAGTGGCAGCTTGGTTCAGACCCTTACAGTGTTATTGCTGCTTATGCTTTGCAACTCTGTGAGCTGGTGCTGCTCTATAGTGAACTTTGAGAAATTCAAGTCAGAATTACAATTTTTTTCAACTGAAGATCCCACAGCCAGGATTCCAGGTTTGGCATTGCACTGCACAAGGGCAGTCTGACCTTAACTCTCATTTCATGCCACGAGTGTGTCAGCCTTTCAAAGCAGGGTCTCCCTGGTGTTTATTCAGAGTATGCTTAGTGCTTCTCGGTAGGACAAGATGAGTTAGGTGTCAGCAAAATGGAGAATCCAGTGCAATATTGTCTTTGGCTTTCTTTACTTTTAAATGAAATATTTCTGCTTCCTTTTAAAACAAAACATGAGGGCTATTTCCTCCCTGTCTGGGTTTGTTTTGCAGTGTTTCAGCTCAGACTGGGACTTGTATGGTATATTATTAATACAATTTATTAATAAGAGTTAATAATGGAAGCACAGGTACTTTAGGGAATAAGATCAGTACAATTAAGAATAAGAGGAGCCTACACAAGAAAATGAAACCTTACATTGCTTAAACAGTTTTAATAATTTCCACTCATAAAGATTAAGTAATCTGCATCAGAGAGATGGTCAAAGAAAATATATTCAGAGATAAACTGAAGAATAAAACAGAGCAATGAATGGAGAATGAGGTTCTTCCAAATATGCAAATAGATAAACATCAGAACAATAGATTTTCTTCTGTTCACAAAGGTGCAGTTTCCTTATCTGAGATCATTGTGAGGCTAGTAAGAACACAAGACTTAATCCAAAATCTTCCCTGAGAAGACAAACAGTTTGTCCAGGCTGGCTTATTGTAGTAGAACCCTTTATACACATACACATACACATACACATACACATACACATACACATACACACAATATATGTGCATGTGCACATGTAAAACTAACTATACTTATTTTTCACTCTACTTGCTGTTCCCTTTATACAGAAATATAATTACGCAGTTAGAAGAGTGGAAATGGGAAAACAGTAATTTCTTTCCTTTAGCCTAATGGGATGTATTATGTGTGTATCTATATGTAAAAGTATATTGTCTGTGTGACATGCAGAATTACTTATAGAGACCTACTTCAGTCTTCAAGTAGCTTTCATGTGTCATCTTACCTGTGGTGATGATAAGCAAGTCCATATTTCTTTGCAAATCTAACAGTACTTACTGCTGTCAGTAATTAAAACCTAGACAGAAAGAGCATCTATCTCCTGCAGGATTGAATACTCATTTTCCCCCTCTAATATATTTTCCTCTCTCACCAGTCCCACACAAAACAAGCCTACAAGTAGAAAAAGAAATTATCCCCTTCCAAACATGCCAGTCATCTACCGTGGTTTGGCAAGGAAGCCTGAAACCCTGTTGTTGTGGGAGATCTTTGACAGAAGATTGTATTCCCAGGCTTTTCTTTTGGCTGACAATGCTTCAAAACCTGAACCATGAGTTGGCTGGTTGGAGCTTTCACTTTCCTTCCTATCTACTCTCCACTCCATGGTCCTCCTATTCAGAATAGAAAACTCCTTGCAAGCTTTCTCCAAGTTTACTGCAGTCCTGGGTCTCCTTCCTCTTGGTTTGGAGGGCATGGTTTAGATATTGAACCTATATGGAAGAAAACTCCAGTAATATCACATAAGAAGGCTGCTGGTGGTGGCAGAAGGTTTTACAGCCAAGGTATTTCCATGATCTTGGGTGACCCTGCCAAGGGAGCAGAATCTTCTGCCCCAAGTAAAGAGCATGGAATTGCATGAGCATGCACGCTCAGTATTTCTCATAAATGAAGTCTAAGGTGCCTTATTTTTGTTAAAACCTCCCCAGGCAGCCAGGCAGAAGCAGAGACTGCTTTGCGTGACAGAACTTCAGGACAGTATCATTCACTGCCTCTGAGCATGGGGGAAAAAAGAACCCTGTGAGTGGCCTGGCCGTTCAGAAATCCTGTCTTCTATTCCTGGCTAGTAGTTACAGTTTCTCCTCCACGTGTGTGCAGGACCCAAGCGGTGAAAACAAGGTGACATGAGCTTTTCTATGAGCTGCACAAAGTTTCTGGGACCTGTTTAGTGCTGAGGTCTGGACTACCACATCTCCACTGTATTTCCTCCAGTGCCCGCTAGACCAAAGTCTGTGCAAGTGCACCTGCCCGTTCTGGGGTCATTCCTTAAGTTACAACATATAAAATTCACAGAATTATGATCCCAAGTTTCCCATTTGGTTTAATGAGATGGGACAAATGGTCTCTTCATTATACCACATCCATGAAAACTTTACTTTATAAATTTTTCATAGTGCCAAATTCATTCAGAGCCTGAAAAAGCATAAAAAACAATCACACAGCAAACTTGTGGTACCCTTTTAACGCTATGTTTAAATGTATGCTGCCATACAGACGTTGAAGGCGGGATTATTGTCCACTTTTCTGCCTCCCCCATTACAGTAGCTTTCCTAACAAGAGTAAGGAATCAAAGGAAGCTACAATACAAAACAGCATGACAAGCTCTGCAAAACAGGTGAAAAAAAAGTCATCAGGGCTTTCAGATTTCATTTTATTTTACCACCATTAACTAAACCTCTTTCTGAGACAGATGTATTTTATCATCCAATTTCTTTAATGAAGAGTTCAAATTCACAGATTGTGCTAGCATCAGGGACTGGAATGGGAACTTATGACTCTGTGTCTGTTTGACAAAAGCTAATTCATAGGAGTCATCTGTGTGGAAAAATAACTGCAATAGTATTCATAAAACATATTGTCCATGAAAAAACTCATGGCAAATGTGGCCTGAATAAGTTTTCACCACTGCTGTTTCCTCAGAAAGGTATGTCATTCTTTGAGAGGTACACATGGTAAGTGATGCTGAGAGTTGCTGTGCAAATGCACAGTGACTGGGTACCAGCAGTCCTAACAAAATATATTCTCCAGATAGAAGAGAATTTGTCATCCAGGCACACACAGTCAGTATAGATACAAAAAATTTGGTTCAATGAGGAAATAAGTATCAGTAGAAAACAGTGATAAAAAATGAGCAAAAACATAAATACAAACGTGGAAAAAATGTATTACATCATTCTGTGTTACTGAAGTAATGATATAGTCACAAGGGGAATAAAATGGTCAGAACGACCAAGAGGGAAGAATTGTGTTCAACTTTAAAATGTCAGTAGTGAAAAAGAGGCATAAAAATCTGAGCCTAAAGGGACCTACATAAATGAGTGCCTGATATTTCATCCATATGCTTTTTTTCTGTAGATATCTTTATCCTTTGTACTAATTAAAATCTTCGTTTATGTGTACTTTGTCTCCCTCTTTCTCTTTGCTACTTCATTCTGTTCTGTTCTTTCTCTTCTCATCATTTCTTATCTTTGCAGATACCTTCTAATTAATTTTTTCCTTAAGGTCACTTTTTTTTCTATCCAATGCAGAACTAATTGCTGTCTGTTCTTTTTTTCTTTTCCTATCTTACCTTTTTTCTTTCTCTTTTTTTCCCCCAATGTTTTTCAACACTTCTCTCTTCTTTTAGAGAACTTTTTCTCTGCTCTCATGTCCCCATTTTGTGGCTCCCCATGCTTACTCCCTCTCTACCACACTTCATTCTCTTTCTTACCTTATCTCCTTTATTACCAAAATTCTCACATAATCCCTTTCCATAGCCCCAGAAATGCTGATCCCTGCCTCATCCCAGACACATTCTCCTGTCTTGGCAGCCTTTTCTTCTCTAAGCATGTAAAACTCTCTCCAAAGTGTTACTGCTTTGTTCCGATCCTACTCACAATTGCAAACTCCCTTTCTACCAAATTTACTCATGCTCAGACTCATGTACTTTTCCCTACCATCTAGAGACAGAAAAAGGTATTAAATGCCCTATCTTCTGCTATTTTAATTCCAGAATTCCAGAACCAGGTTAGGTCCTCAGAACTGAAGACTTCCATTCTGATCATCCTAAGCATCTGCTGCCTGGGCTACAACCTCCAGATCTGTTAGCCAGAACATGAGAGCCATGGGCCTCTGTCTCCTCCTCAGGGACAAGTGGCAATCCAGTGCCACAGGAGCTGTGGACAGACAGGTCTTACCTATGCTGCTGTGTGTATGAGTCTTATCATCCAAGACCTTTGAAGGCCTCATAATCTTTGGTGAATATTTCTTGTCCCAACAACTCCACAAAATAGGGACATCAGAAGTGGGTAAGCAATGAGAGACTAAACAATGTGCCTTGGGCTGTGCAAGAGCCAGTAAGAGAGCTGGGAGCTGAGTTTACCTCAGCTGCTTTGCCCTGCTGTCTTTTCTCAGCCTCCCATCCTGGGCCATTCAAACCTTCCCCAGCTCTCACCATGCACTCCTTCGAAAACATATAATGTTTTCCTTTTCTCGGAAAGACATGTAGCTCTACACACACAAAGACATGTAGCTCTACACTCCTCAAACACACACAAACTCTACTTGTTCCTAGACACCCCTCTCTTACAATAACTCTTTCCTACCTCTTATCCTTTTCTGTATTCATTTTCCTCCACATTTTTGAGCGCCACCCCAAAATCACTCACCATTTCTAGACTCCTTTTAGGACTCTAGAACCTCCTCCAGGTTCCTTGTATTAACTCTAGCATCTAGAAGCAGCTCTGCCTAATGAAGGGAGTTCAGTGTCAGGCCAAAAAGTAAAGCATAGCTTGTCCTGTGAGCACTGTGACCTCAGTTAAACTGGGCAGCTTGCTGGTGATTGCCATTAACGAGGTAGAGGTGACCAGACTGGATTCAAAGGAAGAAGTGGAAAAAACTCACCAAAGTGGAATGGATTTGGTTTTGAGTTTTTTTTCTACTGATTTGGGTAGAGCTGAAAGCATTAGTATCACCAGGTGCAGGAGAAAGGCAAGGAAATGCGTCCCTGTGTCAATATCAGTAAATGCTACGTGAGCAGGCACCATGTGCTGAGGTCAGGTCAGCACTCCCTGGCACCAGCATGCTCTCAGAGGGACTGGTTCTTCTGAGCATGGCTTTGTACACCATTTAAATATACATTCTTATGCAGCACAGCACCATCGAGCCTGTTTTCAACCAGCTGTTTTGTAGTCTAGATGTAGTTTGTTGAATAGTCAGTGTGCTATTTTTGTGTTTTTTCTTGACCCACCTCCACTCACTCACTTTGCACAGATATTAGGAAGTGCTCAGCTGCTGAAAATGTGTCTGAATACCAAAGACCTGGAAATCCAAGGGAGTGATTAAGAAAATCCATGACAGTTTCTAACACACCTTTATTACCTCGGTAATGAATTTTGATTGATTTGATGCAAGCAGGTCATTATGAGTGTTTTTAAATCAATTTGCAGCTCAGAAATACTCACGGCATTGGCACGATGACAGAGCATCGTGGAACCACGTGAGGCAGCTGTGCCTGGATGCACCACATGGTCATGCTGATGTCTCACACTACATTTTTGGGGGGTGTCTGCTCCCTGCCAGCTGGCTGCAGGAACAATTGCATGCAACCAGAAAGACCTATGTCTATTTTAAATGTGAAGATAATCCTGTTCCCACTTTTGTAATGCTGCTAGTTTCAAGCTTTGGGTAGATGTTCAGATAAGGCAGGCATTTTAACTGGCTAGATAATACCAACATTTGCTTTCCTTGCTGCTTTTCTCTCCTTAGTGCTTCTATCTGTAAAGAACCAGTTTGTTTCATTTAAAATACCAACAGCTAAATGATCACCATGTTTTCTGGCTAATAAAGACCTGAGTCAACCAACTGACTTAGTATGTGGTTTCACTTGTCTTTTTTTGCATTCTGTCTCTCTCTTTTATGTTTTTCCTTTTTTTTTTTT
>WAAG01091622.1:0-13279 GCA_013390105.1 Tichodroma muraria
CTAGGTAATAATAATAATAATAAAAGTTGAAAACTAGGTGGCAGTAATATGCAGCTGTACAGCCCTCCTGTGAGCAGTGATGGGATGACTCAGTTTTCTCAGGAATTCTGAGGGTGCTGCAGTCCCATACTGAATGGCTCAGCTATTAACAGACAGGAAAAATACAGGACCAAGTGTTCAAATGAGTTCATTTACTTAAAAGCATGGAGTTAGTTGCAATCTAAAATGGAATAACAAGAAGAACTGAGGTGAATGTTGTAGGAGAACTAATTAATGCAACCAAGCTTGTTTAAATATATATCTTAAAAGCAATTTCCTTCCTGCTTGCAGTGAGTGACAGAAGAGGAGGAGCTGTGATTAGTTCTGAAACTCTTGTTTCTCATGGTTGAGGCCAGGGGACAGCAAACATTCTGAAGTCCATGAGCAGATTGCTGTTCATGTCAATGGCATGGGCATTCCACTCACGTCAGAGTAAGCTAAAAGTAACATGACTAAAATCAGTGGGATCACTCTGTATGTAGAAGGACCATTATTGGCTGTGGTTGCACGAGCTCGTGGTCAACATCCTCATTTATCTTGGAGGTATGGGCTGAGGCTGCAGCCCTGGTAGAATTAGGCAGCAGTGAAATTTATTGGCTGACTTCATTGTTTAAATGCAGCATGCTTGCCTTAGATTCACACAATTTAATTGCATGTGCAGAGAAGAATGCGATGCCCTTTTCTGGTTAGCTGAGCTGCCTGTGTGGCAGGGCTGTGCAGGAAGGGTTGGGGAGTCCTGCCTCGGGGATGTTCTTCTCTGCTTGACACCACTGGAAATACCTGATATTAGCTTTATCCCTATAAATTGAGAGTTTTGAAACTAGGTCACCTAGATATTCTCAGAGCTGTCTGAGCTGCCACTTTGGCAGACATTGCAGAGATTTGTTCTGTATTTGATTTCAATTGAAATCAAATTTTCGTTAGATTGAATTGGATTTCAATTTATTCAGCTCTGTCTCTGACAAAGATCTTCTGATATCTGCTCCTTTTCCAAATAAATGGTTTTGTACTTTGCACAGTCTTAATGTACTCTGTTAAACTCAGGACAAATCAGTGGCATTCCTGCCCCTAATATAGTTATGCTTCCTCTTGTTCTCCAAAGAGAAATATTAAATATATAATGACCCCTTCTTCTGTGCCATGTGTTGAGTCTAACCAGGATATAACAGTGATCTTAATGTCAAGAAATATCTTTTCCCAAACCAAGCAATAACACCCCTTAGCTGTAGGGTTACTGGCAGGTACCACTCACTGATTGACTTTCTACCTAATAGATAACAATTAATAGTGACATTTTTCCTCATTTAACTTTCTAAACAACTCTTGTTTTCCCCAACCTGTGTTTTCATTCTTCCCGACCCAGTCTTCCTTTGCATAACAGTGAGGCCTATCAGCCCAGTTTTTCTAGTGCTTTATGAAAGGTGTGATAAGATTATTTTATCTGCATTTTTATTTTTTTGCATATGTTCAGGTGCTTATTGTATTAGGAAATAAATGCTGTGTCTTTTGTACCTGAGCCAAACTGACTCCAACCTCTCCCCAGCCAGATCTCCTGCAGGGATGGGAGGAGTTTTGACCTACTCCTAAGGACATGGGGAATATGATTTGGGGTAAGAGTAATTCTGGGGATTGTGTGAGTAAGCACAGCTGGGGCCCAGCACAAATTTGGGCCTGTCTGGGGTACAGGCTCACTTTAGTGATCATCCCCACCTTTTCAGGTATGAAGCCAATTATGTACACTGCCCCTCTGCAAGCTGGGAGCTTGTTCATGAGCACCAAAGCCATCCCTGTGAATTTTTGTCTATATGTAGTTTGTAGGGTTAGAGGGCTCTTGATGATAGGTGGTCATGGTAGATGATTTTGATGATGATAGGTCCTTGCTCTCCTACAGGAAAAAAAATTTCCATGCTGCTGGAAACACAGAATCAAAACTAAGGCACACATTTATGGACTTTTGCCCCTGCAAGATTGCTGTGTTGTTTTGATGAACAGAGCTAAAGGCCTGTTGGATATGATCCAATGTTTTAAACTTTAAAAAAAAAATCTATATTGTCAAGAGTTCCTGTTGCTTCTAAGAATGCAATTTAAAACAAACAAACTGAGCCATGATAGATAGTTATCAGCAATTCAGAAGAGATCTCAGCATTACTTTTATAACATCAGAGATCTGCTGAGGGTAATTCACATCTATTGCCTTAAGCACACTTTACAGTCACACCATAATAGTAGGATATCTGTGCTGGCTTTTGTGTCTCTGACTCTGCTTTTGCTTTTACTTGGGTGTTAACCAGATGACACTTCTGTCCCTTCGTTTATTCCAACAGCCTCTCTAATGCCAAAGCTCCTGGTGATGGAAACTTTGTCTAAGAAAGGAGAAAAAGAGTAAATGTAAAATTGGATGTGTTTACAGGATTGTGTTCCCTTCCACACCCCATGTAATTACACGTTGCAAAAGGTGATGCTACATTTTCCTGCAGAATGTTGCGTAACAAAAGGCAGTTAGAGAGTATTCTTTATTCTTCCTGGATTCCTGGAAAAGGCAGCCAGATCTTCCATATTTAGAAGAAACTAGAAGTAAATCATTAACATTAAAAATTTGGAAGTCAAAATATTACTTGGATCTATATATGCTGAGGGACAAGAATCCAAGTATGTAGGAAGGAAGATATTTTTCTGTGCACTGTTTTCCCAGCCACCCTGCATAAATCAGTAAAGAAAGGTGTCTCTGTTTCAGTTAGTCGCACATGTCTGAAGAAAATTAATATGCTTGCCTTAAAACGCAACATATATTTTCACTTTTTGAACCTTCCAATGAGTCCAGAAAAATAATTTCCATGTCTGGAAGTCAAAGACAACTTTGCCTTTTATCTTGGTGGCATCAGGACTGAGCCTCAGCATTACATTTCCGTGGCAGTCACTTATGCATTACATCAAGAAGAGAAATGGAAGTTTTCCAGCAAAAGAAGTATTCGCTCCTAAACTAGTCTTTTTTTGGCCTTGACTCTGTGAACATGTACGACCACTTTTTGTAATAAGCCTGTAAAAGCTTTTTTTTTTTTTTTTTTATGTATGGCATAATGCTAAGGTAATAAACCAGTCAATGCTGTGAACAGAATACAGTAATTATGATGAAAGCCTTAAATATTCCAGGCAGAATTCTATTTACAGAAACATTCAAGGTTGAACAGCTGGCGGGACACTTTCTTTTTGTGGTCACTGAACAACTGCTGTCACTGATCTTTTTTCTTTTCAAGTGCTTGACACAGGTACAGTAATTGTAGAAATCTAAAGTTATTCAGACCCAAATGAGCCCTGTGTAACCTATTTTCTCTTTTGACTGGATTTGCCTGTACATGCCTGAAGTACCTTTACAGCACTTTAATGGAGGTACAAACACACTGTGCTGAGATGCACTGTTTTGCGCTCATCTCTTTACCTTTACTAGCATTCTTTTGTAAATAAACACTACAATCTGATCCTGAAAACCTTCCTCACTCCTGCTGGAATCTGGATTTTCAGGCTGGAGGATTGCCTTTATAAAAAAACCTACAGATAGCATCAAGGAAGTCTTCCCTACTCTATCCATGTAGAAAATGCCCTTTCTAGTTCTTCTTACTTACTTATTTATTCATTTATTTACATTTAGAATAAAACTAGATTTTATTTTCGTAGACAATGGTGTCATTTAGCTTGTAGACCTGTTATGAGTGTTTAGAAAGTGCTAAGGACAACCAAATTCCTCTCCCTCTCCCTCTCCCTCTCCCTNTCTCCTAGGAAGAAATTCCTTTCTCCCCATAATCCCACCACATTCAGACCACCAGTTCCCCGAGTCTCCACCCGTTTAGCGCCCTATGTTCTTTCATGGTGTGATATGGCTCCCTGGAACCCATTCAGTGAGTGTCACTTACATATCAAACCAATCTACCTCTGTCAATGTCTTTTTAGAGGTGGATACCTGGGCAAAGGACTCTTCCTTTGGAATTTGATGCCTTTTCCCAGCAGTCCCTCTTCCATATCTGCAGCCACACAGCCCTGTCCTGTCCTGTCTGGAGAGCGCAGCCTCCACGCCACCACAATCTGCCTCTAACTTTTATTCCTGGGCACTGCTGCAGCGTTGGGGCCTGGAACAGCAGGTCCCTGTCAGAGCTAACGTGGAAGCAAGTGCCTCTCCTGCCCACACAGCTCTCACCACTGTTCCTACAGGTGGAAAGGCAGCCTTGTATGGATTTGCCATCACCTCCTTGCCTTGGAGTGTGAGGTGGGTGGGGGCGAAAGTGGACACGGAGCAAAGTTCTTGCAGTGACTCCTTTCTGCACCGTGCTTCCCCTTTGGTGTCAATTTTCAAATGGAAAATATTTCACGTGTCACCACAAAGGAGAGATACTGCAAGGCTGCAGAACATTGCTCCTGAAAGCTGTCGTGAAATAATTGTGTGTAACGAGGTTATAAAAATGGGGTTTGTATAAACTGCCCTCTTCTAGCAAACACTTTGCTTCCTATAATTGTGTGCGCTTTTGTTTGAACTTATCAAATATGTGATTGTTCTCCTTCTCCTTCAGGGAGATAAGGAATCCACCCTCCGGATATGCAGAATGATGTTGTTGTAATCACCCTTCAAAGGGAGATCCACAGTAAACAAATGTTGTTAGCCTGTAGTCTCTGCAGCTTCTTTCAGTGAGCAGCAGAACTTCCAGAAAAAGGCTAGGTTTGAGAGGGGAGGAGAAATTTATCTTCAGAACAAGTAGGCAATTTTCCTTTCTTCAATCTCAGAAACATCACAATTTTGAGGTCTGTGTAAAATACTCAATAATCTCAAAAATACTTCTAGATAATCTTTTTTTCTAAGCAGAAAGTGCTTTGCCTCAGAATTAGGTTGGCTCTTTGATGTTTGTCAGTGTTGCTATGAACCACCTAAACTGGGAAAGAAAATTATGCCTTAAGGAAGAGCACTTGGACCAGATAATGCTGTATAACAGCAACAGGGTTTCAGTGCACGAGGTACATAATAATTTTATTGCTGCAGTTACACCTGCCAGAATCACATGGCCTCACTGAATCTGATATACTGGCCAAGCTTTGAATGGCAGACTGCAATTTATAGCTGTATGTTTTAGTGGTTTTTGGGTTTGTTTTTTTTTTTTGTTTGTTTTTTTGTTTTTTTTTCCCTGTGGAGATAAAATTCCTAAATGTGATGGGATCATCACTATAGAACTAAATTTCCAGCCCAGTTGAACCAGCACCAGCCTGCAAGTTTTCCTAGTCTGCTTGGTGTTTCCCCTTTGCCACAGGGAGTCCATCTCTCAGTGGCACAGCTGCCTGTCTCCACCCTAAACTTTCTGCAGTGGGGACTCCTAACAAAAGCAGCGAGTGTTAACGGAGGTGTGGTCACTTCCTGGACACAGAAAGTGAAACAGGGCAGGGCTGGGCTGGTGCTTTATGGTGCTGAGGGTTTGATTCCTTCAGAGGGCTGATGCAGAGTGCTCCTAGGCAAAGTCAAGGACGGTCAGGCTCCTGATGTACCCATGTCCTCTCACATGACCACACGTAACTACTGTGGAAAGAGTCATTTTATTCATAATTTCCCCCCCAGCTTTATTTGAGCTCTTTCTTACACCAGTAGCTAAAAAAGTGTTGTATATTAAATTGGGGAGAGGCAAACATTCAGTGCTATTGTCAGCTCTTAATCTCAGATTAAGAAAAGAAGCACTTGGAAAAGTGCTTCTCTAACTGATGTATTCTATACTCTAGTGTATTCTCTGTATTCTATACTCTAATGATATATTCATGGATTGCCATTCTGGATGTGCTTGATCATAGCATGTTAAAGCCACTATTTTGCAGACTGATTGTATTGCACTTTCATTTTATTATTTGGGTTTTATTTTTGGTTACAAATCTTACCTATGACCAAAACTTGTCAGCTAATACTAAAGGTCTCCTATTCTGAGTGACTGTCATTGCCCTTGTACACGGATCAAACAAACCCATTCAAAAACCTAAATCCAAGTTGATTTTTCTTGCCTTGAAAACAAAGGCTCACTTGTCAGAATTGTCTATTATCTCAGCATTTTTGGAGAATGTGAATGGATTCCTGTCCCTCAGCATAGTGCATCCTTTGTTTGATTTGCTTTCAGCTTTTCGATGTAGGTGATTTTTTTCTTTTCTGTCCTAAGAAAGGTAGTTTGATTTTTCATCACTTCTTTTCCGGAGAAGAAAATGCTCATCTTTAGAAAGTTTTCCTTGAATGGTAATCTGTAGCATATTAACTGTTAATTTGTTGGAAGTTTTTTAATTTTTGGTAGATCGTTGGAGATCATCTGAACTCTGAAAGTCCTTAAAAATTCTGTTATTAATGTTTTTCTTCCCACAGGTACTTCTAGACACAGAATGCCTTCAAGTAGCTTGATTTTCCACTGAAGTCTACTTGCATGAAGGAGCATATGTGCAAATATCCATCCTCACAGAAATTCCCTAGCACATCTATAACCTCACCGATAAAATTTTCCTGAAAATCCCTTTCTTTTCTTGCTCTCACTTTCTTCAAATAATTCATGTCTATATTTACAAAATTAACTTGCATAAGTATTTTATTCAGCATGGTGGTCGCATCTTCCTTGTTTCAAAATTCTTCAATTTTCTTCTTTAGAGCAAGAGGAATTTTTTCACAGCTTGAATTTCACATACCTTTTATGGTTAGGTTTGCGGTGCCTTGTTTGCCTGACTACTGGCTGATACTGCAAAAAAAACCCCAAACAAAACCTTGGGAGTATAAAAACCTTGGGTTGAATAAAATCCAAAGTATGTGGGAATAACAAGCTGGAGTGAAAATCAAATTGGCCAGTCATTCTTAAGAAACAATCAGTAGAAAGAATACAAGTACACTTTGCACAGGGACATGGTTCAGTTCCAGGAATTCAGCATGCAAATATTTCTATCGTTGTTTCATGCTAGTGCCCATTTTCTTCTGCTGTTCCCTAAGTGAGGGATCCCTGAGGAAATATCCATGCTCAGAGAAGTTTTTGGATGTTTCCATACATGGAAGAAAGGAGAAAATTACAGATGCACATGTCTTACAAAAGCATGGCCAGGAATAATTGTCTGTGGCTACCTGGCTGTAACTATGTTATCACCTGTATCAGTTACACTCTGGGAGCTTCTGGGACTTCTCCCATCTTCACAGTCAGTTAAGTGAAAGGATTAATTTTCCCTCTGAAAAATGGGGTTTGGTTCATATAAGAATGAACAGTAACAGGGATGGACATCACATTGTTACACGCAGAAACCACAATCACCAGAAGGACTTTCTGTTTCATTTACTGACCTGAACCACAGAGATTTTTTCATTAATTTCTTTCTGTTCATACAGGTACCATATCAGGATGTCTGAGCCATCCTGAGCTAAGAAAATTAACCTGTGGGGAAACAAAAAAATGCAACTTAAGAGTTTCTAAATTTGAGCTGATGAAAATGAACTTCAGACCCAAGGTTGTGATTTATGTCAATTTAAAGTAACCCCACAATATCAGAAGATATTCCACTTGGGCCACTTAAGGATAACAAACAGGGGTAAAAGACATGCTGATGTCCATGCCATGACATGGGATTATGGCTCCTATTGTGGGAGAAATAAGCAAATAATAATAATTTAGCAAGTTTCTCTGTCCTCCATCTCTCACTTGAAATTAGAAGAAACAAAGATTCTAGTGCAGTGATTTCTCTCCTTCCTTTCACAGTGCTAGCTTGGAGCTGCCTCTTGCCACTCAACTTTATTACTCTCTTAGACTTTAAAATGGTTTCTTGTGAGTGAACCAAAGATTGCACTGACCTAAATGTCACTTGAATTAATGTATTCTTGTTCCAGTCTTTATTTTTTCTCTTGGAGCCACTTCGACCTTAAATTACCTTGTATTTCAAGGCTGCAAGACAAGGTCACAGTCATGCAAAGAATTAAAAGTATGGGATGCTCCAAGTGTGCTTTCAGTATTTTGAGAGAAACAAGTTTGAGCACAATTATCCCTGAGCTTGTGGAATAAAGTAACTCTGATGCAACTAACTGCTGTTATTATTCCGTGAGCCCACTTGCTCGGTGATGGATCCCTCAGAAAAAGAGAAGGGGAGTGATGGGCCAAGAACAGAGAGTAAATCAGAGCTGGAAAACTCCTTGGCCATTCTCTGCTGATGATTTTCATCTCGTTTTCCTGGTGAACATTCCTTTCCCTTTGCAGAGACCACAACCATCCCCAGCCCAACCGTGTGGCTGCACAGGCTCCATGCAGAACATTTGGACTGTCAGCTGCTCATGAGTGATGTATTGCACCAGCTCAGGGCTGGGAGAACCATGGATCTCCTGGCCTGGCTGGGAACCGCCAACAAGAAAAGCAAAATCTATACAGAAATATTCCTCAGGGAGAATAAGCACCATTATTAAAGCTCACTTTCTCTGGGAGTAACCAAGCTGTTCCATTCTGCTGGTTACTTGGTCATGGCAATTTTCCTGGAAAACGAAGGCTAGAGGCTCTATTCTAGCATTAGCTGAGCATTTCTAAGAAGTGGACTCTGATATTTTGTGGGCTCCCCTTAATCCTGGTAGTTTTCCGTGAGCTCTCTGCTTTTTCAAAGTGCGTTGCTACTTCTTGCCTTATTCTTGTAGCAGAGCAGGGTGAAGGACCTTAAACATGATGGGAAATATTTGTCTGCATCTGAACTAGTTCTCAGTCACTCTTGGATATCCTAGTGACTGGAAAATTAGGGAAACTGGAAGCAGGAAAGGGTGCATAACACGGGATGGCCATGGTGGGGGTTAAATTAATGTAATCAATTGCTGTGATAGAGAAGATCAGAGAGCTCTGAACAGACAATGAGCAATACTCAGATAAGTTAGAGAAAAAGACAGCAGGAAGTACATCCAGACTTCTCAAGAGTGGCCAACTCCATCAGAGCACAAAAAAATCTCGATATTTGGGATTTTGGCAGCAGCAAATAAAATCCTCTTGCACAATTTTCATAAATTGAAGCAGCAAGGTGTGAACTTCAGAAGGACAAAACAAAGTGGGGGAAAAATTAGTTCCAGTGGGTTTCTGTATTTAATTTCTGGTTACTTTATATTTCATAGTTGTCCAATATAATGTGCAAAAGATAAAATGATCCCTAAATCTCTATTTTAAATGCAGTCACCCTCCTTAAATTTAATCATATAATGTCATGGTTCCTGCTTGTTAAACTTCCAAATAGCAGTGTGTGCAGCTTCAGGAATGCAGAAATATATTGTAATATTAAAGCAGGAACTGTTATTCCACAATTCTCTCATAGTTTTGTTTCTTCTATTGTCCTTCCATATATATCCTTATATATCCTTTCTAAAAGAGATTTTCAACAGCTGCTAATAGTTTCTTATGGCCATTATTAAAGTAGAATATTAAATGGAAAATTTGAAGAGATGCCCAGTTTGTCTTAATATTTTGCTTCTTAGGTGCTGATAAAACCTGGGAAATTGTTTGAAAAATTACCGAAAATCAATTCCATCATTTGCATGTGGCAATAGAAGTTTATTTGCATAACTGTTTTGAATGGAAAATGCTGCAGTGCTGATAATTCTGGGTGCATTAGGAGAATTGGCTAGAGCTGTGCTGGTTTTTAATTTGCTTTGTGCCTGAGATCAGAGTCAGAAGGAAGTTGGATGAAATTGCTCCCTTTAAAATTCCTATTTCTTTAGAATTTGGGTGGTTCCAACATCTACCAGCCTTGGCTCTTAGGGAAAGTCTCTTATGTAATGTGCAGCAAATCCTAAACTTCATCTAAAAAGCTGTGGCTCATCAAACTCATGAGCACAGCATGCAGGGAAATGTGATGTTGCGATGCACATTACATCAGTGCTGCAGATACAGTACATTTGCTGCTGCTGCTTCAAATTGCTGACTTGTGATTTTATTTATTTTTTTTTTTCTGGACCAACTGAGTCAGCAAGTTCAGTGTATTTGGAGCTGCTTTATTTCCACAGCAATTCTGCTTTCAAGTGGTTGCAATGAAAATACATCACAACATTTCCTGCATTCCTTGGTGAAAGTCATTGTTTCTAATTTTAGTTTTTACTTTATGTACAGCTGCGACCCCTGGAAAAGGAGAAATCTTCTTTATTCGTATCTGACAAGCACTTGAGCCTAAAAGTTAACAAACACCAGGACCATGCTTGACTGCACTGAGTACAATCTACAGAAGCAATTGCAGGATCCTTTCCCATCAGTTCTTCTTGGATGTGGGGTTTTGAAGGGAGTGTAACCTCCTGCAACTGAGCAACACCTGGCCTTGCTTCGTCTCCTTTCAAACTCAATCTTTGTTACCAAATGTTGCTTAAATCCGGAGAGGAGGGCTTGCAGCTCACTCTGCTCATCTGCTTGTAACATGAAGGATGAGGAGGAATGAGATCAGGGCATGACCAAAAGAGCAACAGGGTCAGGTGCTGATGGCAGAGTTCCCATCTTCGTAGAGCCACTTGCAGGTTCAGTCTGGTCGTGTGTCCTTGCCACATCTCCAGGCTTTTGGAGCCTAATCCAACCTTTCCTCTTGGACAACAGGGGCTGGGAAAATGTAAAAGAATTGTGCATAACATCAGAAGGGGGACAGCAGAAAAAACGGGCCTAGCTTATGGAAGTCCCTGCTGATGGAGACACAGAACGTGGCAGCTTTGTGGGAGGAAAAAGGATCACTCTGGACAAAAGATCACACAGGAAAGTGGAGAAACAACTGATTGTTTCAAGAGTAATGCAGTAGAGCAGGCAAGTCTACCAATCTGCAGAGCTATAACACCACTGATCGCTGAAGAATTTTTAGGCAGTTTTGTTGGTCTTTTTGTAAAGCACATGTGCAAAGTAAATATGCAAAAAGTGCTTGTTTTGCCAAAATAAAAAAACACTTAAGTTTCATGGACACCAAACAAGTGTTTGAGAATATCCAGAAGTAATTGCAACCTCAGAAATCACTAAGTTAGTAAGAGCAACACTAGATACCAACGTGAGGGGAAAAAGACTGTTACATTCACTTGGCAAAAGTTGGGAACATATTTGTAAAGATGGTTTAAAAGCTTCTGGCATAGAGCAGAGCATAGGCTTAGAGCAAATATATTCCATACATCACTGGAGCCTAACTCACAGGTTGGCAAGTGTCCTGCAGACTTGAGTTGGAGTTTTAAGTTTGTTTTTTTTGCTTGGATATTACCTGTTTTCACACAGTTGTCTCCCTGCTTTGGAGAATTTCCTGATTTGTGTGATCTCAGCCTGTCTTCTCTCTTCCTGTGGGCCACAAGCAGACCCCCACGTCTTAAAGTTTTTAGGGCAAGCCGTGGAGCTCTTCCTATTTAGCAAAGAAGCTTGGAGGCTGAGAGCCTGGTGAGTGAGGGGTGTTCAGAGAGAAGAAATAGCCTTCAGATTTTATTTCCTTGTATGAAATGAGTCTGAATTCTCATCTATTTGAAATCTGCCAATCATCTGTAATATTTTAAGGCGGAAAATGCTCAGCTTAACCACAGTGACTATCACTAGAAAAAACTAGATAACACGTGATGTGTTATATGTAGTTAGTGGAAATTAAAGGCCAGCTGCAGTAACTTATGTCTTTGCTTTTGTGGTGTTGGTGTTGCACGTTCTGGCTGTTGTCTGTCACAGAACAGTGGCCCAGGGGTGTGACAGAGATAGAGGGTGAGAGGTGCCTGAGGAAGAAAGGGTGGGGGCAGTTTGTGTACCCAGAATGGTTTTCTGCCCATGTTTGGGCCAAGCCACTTGTCATTCCCGGGGTGAGGAAACAAAGTTCCCCAAGAGGGACAGCAGGGACTGTGGGGCTCCAGTTCTCCTGGCTCCCAGGAGGTTCAAGAAGGGACAACAGTGACGCTCACTTTTTCTCATTGTTTACCACTTTCTGTGTTTTCTCTGCGAAGTATTAGCTAAGGTTTGGTCAGGAAGATGTGGGAAAAGAGCTCTGGACAGTATCCCTTTAGTGGGAGCTAGATGGCGCCGTGGAATAATGCTCCAGCCTTTTACCTGGGCGTTCTGGGGCAAACCCGGCGCGGTCAGGTAACCACTTGGCAACGAGTGCGCCTGTGGGAGTATAAATCCAGACCCACGGGAGCATCCATGACCTGGTGGCCTCCTGAGCACCCAGCCTCTGCTGGACATCGGCAAGGATTCCTAGCTGGAGCTGTACTGCTACAAATGGGGTCAGAGTGCTTGGTGGACACCGGGACGTGCCCCAGCGTGAGCCGTGTGCTCGCTCCAATGGTGGGCACTAAAAAGGCAGGTGACTGGGACAGCAGAAATCCTGCACTTGCATCAATATATCCAGGTGGAGAGAAACACAGCTGCTGGTGCTACCAGTGAAAGCTGTCTTTCTTTTATTGTTATTTTTTAATTTTTTTTTTTTTTTAGTTATCATACACTAAATAAAGCAAAAGCAAGGAACCTGCAACCCATACATAACTCTGGCAACACTGAGACGTATTTCCAGTTTTTCAGGCTATTTCTCTGTTTCTCTGGTGGTGCTAAAGGATACTCGCCTAGAATCATCCAAACTTTCCACTGAACTACTTTTAAAAGAAAAAAAAAAAAAAAGGAAAAAAAAGGGGAAAAAAAAAAGAAAAAGCACACAATAGAATAAACTGGAAAGCACATCTCTGTGCACAAATGTCAGCACACTGCCGAGTATGGGATTTGTATTCAGACAAAGTCTTGCTCTTTCTTTTTGTGAGCAAAAAAAAAGAGTCTTACTTAAAAACAAATGGCTTATAAAACAATGCAAAGGGAGTGGGGAAGACCACTTAATTGTGAAAAACTGAAAAATTCAAAGAGTAGCACCATGTGAGAACTCAAACAGCAGTCAGCAATGGGAGCAGCCATGGGACAATTTGGAGGATGATCAGTGGAGGTTGGAAAGTGTTTAATGGGGGCTCGATACCCAGCTCAAGCAGATCCACTGAATTGTTCTGTGGCTCCTCTGAAGCAAACTGAGTGATAACCAGCTTCAAACTCTCCACCCCCAGCCCTTCATCACTGTCATTGGCCCCAGCTGCTAGCAGAAGGATGGATGAATAGCTGGCCTAGGAAATGGGTTATCCTTTGGCCTCTAGGAAGTTTGGAACACCGTGATGCTGTTACCAGTCTCAGCAAGGCTCAGAGCTGTGTGGGGTGTCCAGATCAGAGCCAAAACAAAACAAAAATAAACCACCACACCCCCCCGCAGAAAAAAAAAAAAAAAA
>WAAG01091625.1:1064-24514 GCA_013390105.1 Tichodroma muraria
ACTGAGTGAGTGTCTGTGTGAGAGAAGGATCTGTTTTTTATTATCTCTGGATAGCTTCCGGGGGCATTCAGTGACAGAATTTGCTCTTTATTTTCAAGTTTGTCCCTTTTTAAAGTACCCTTCCTTTTTTATATGTCTGCTTCAACTTACAGTTACTCACAAGGGAGTTACCTTTTAGAACAAGAAACTTTATGTTTTGGAAGAGAGAATGCAACCTACTTTGAGAATGCAGTTCATAGAGAAGAATTACGTGATGAAGAGCCATAATTAAATCAAAGCTTTTACCGTTGTAATCTAAGGGTTTTGAAGAGAAAGGAGCAGCAGAAACTTTTGTATGCTTGCATATCTATCGATTTGTCTTGTTGATAGTTTTGCCTTGTTATTGTTAAGTGTGTATATGAATCTCTATAATTGAAAATCCAAGTAATTTAAATAAGCATTTTGGTTGTGCCATACAGCTACAGCAACTGACAGGATCAGAAGCTACTTATTTGCAGGAACAAATACATATGTAACAGCTGATAATTTTAACAGCACTAATGATATATTTAAAGAGAGAAAACAGACTGATCAGGGCACTTAATTTTCTTTGTCATCTTGACTATTTGGCTTGTGATGTTTAAATCAGCTGTAAATAATTGTACTTTGCTTGGCCCGCTAGTAGTTTAAAAGCAAGGGTTTCAGCTGTGCTCATTGCAATGACAAGCACTAAATTCTGAGCGCAGTAAATGGAGTTGAAGGAGTGAGAAGCATTAGATGCCAGTCCTGAGAAAGACAGAGTTGTTCCTTTCATGATGAACCTTATGGTACAGAAAGCTTTGAAGAGAGGCAGTATTTTGATATGTCTATGACTTTACCAGGTGATTTGCACTAAGTATTTTTTGAGTCTTTCCTGCATGGAGGACCACGGCAGTAGTTTTGTGGACAAATAACTTGTGTCATCACCTCCCTTCCTTCTCTCACTTGCTTTTTAAACTTCAGTATTTATGGATCAAGTACCTGTCTGGTGTCTGTGAAATGGGACAGTGCCAAAAGCTTGTCCTCTTTTGTCTATCACAACTAGTTTTGTTTTTCTAGTTCAGTCAAAACTGATGCTGATAATGGGTAATCAAAACTGAGCACTGAAACATTCACAGAAGTGATTGAGAGAAGCAAGGCAAGAAATAGAGGAGAAACTAGACATGTTTTTGCCTTTTTAAAAATCGTTTGAGTCAAAGCCTTGCCTCATATCTGCCCAATGCAGATGGTGTGCAGGGGCAGCAGTGACCACAGCAGATACTGTGTGGTCCTGCAGCTGAAGCTCAGCAGCACTGACATTGATTTGCAGCAGGAGAGGCTGAGGGCAGAGCTGTTCAGTGCATCTGCCTCTGTTCCAAGGACAGGGCAAGTATAGCCATAAGCCACAGGAATGGCAAGTGGTCCAGAAACAGCAGGGAAAATCTTCACTTGTGGAAAATGCTCTGACATCTTTATTTCTCAAATGGATGGGAAGGAGATGGGGTAGGTGGATTCATTGCTAGTCCATTTTACCCCAAATATTGAGACTGAAAGAAGTCTGATAGGATTTGAAACTGATTACTTGGAAAAATCAGATCCTTTTAGCCTCTTAGGCTCTCCCCTGCCATATTATGTGCCTTAACTATCTTTGATTGAACCTTGCTTTTGTGTGGCAACAAGCACAGGTAAATACTTTTTCTTCATTTCATCATGAGAAGAAAGGTGGTTTTTTTTTAACTCATTAAACTATCTATTGGAAGAATTCATTAAATTGACTTCGTTAGAGATATGTTAGAGATCTTAAACCTATTTAAACCTAATCATGACATTGGCCAGTACATTTGTGGAAAAAAACAGCTTCTCTATGGCACATTTAATGCTGTATTTCAGCAAAGGGAACCGTGCCACCTTGTGGAAAGCTTTAGTAGTTGTCTTCCCCCAGAGCGTCAGCTTCTGCAAAGATTGAAACACTGCAAAAATGCCTGTTTTGGGAAAAGCATGTTATATAATTCATGTAATTGTTGTAAGAAAAATTACTTATGCAGCAACACATTTTTTAAGCATTCATAATTGTCAGTAAAGAACAAGTGTTTCTCCATGTATCATGCTTAAGATGCAGTTCATAGTTTCATATCTGCATCTCGGTCAGGTTGTCTGCAGGAGGTCATAAAGGAGAAGTGGAAAGAGGAGAATTAGTACATCCAGCTTCTTGATTTCAGTGATTCATTTTGGTAGAAATTTCTTGACGGGATGTCTCATTATGCTTGATGAGGATCCTAATTCTGTATGTGAAACATGCACAGCTAGAAATGAGTTTTGAATTGGTGCTTCCCAGGTGACAGATCGTAACCTTCCTGGTTAATTTATAGAGCAATGAGTGCTTTCCTAATTGAGTTTCAAGGAAGGCAAAAGATGCTTTTACCAATCCCAGACTGTAAATTCTTCCGGGTTGTCTTTTTTTTCATTGTTATAAAGTACGATGTCCGTATGTGAAAACACAGGAAGGTGCTAAGTTTTTTCTTATGTCCATATATAGAAATTGAACCTCCTGGGAAACCTGCCACTGTCCACAGGAATGAATGAAAAATAGAATGCCCATGTAAATGATTTTCTTTAAAACCTCTTCCAGAATGGCCTGTTTGGCCTCACATTTGGACATGCCTTTTTTCTTTCCTTTTTTCTTCAGGCATGGGTTTTCAAACTCCCTATCCACATTGTTCTGTCCAGCAGAGCTTCACTTTTCCAGCCTCACCATTTTAGAGCACTTTTAGCTATATACCATTATTTAAGAACGCAAAGAATGTATTTAGACCAGTGGAAGTCCTAGGCATTTACTCCAAAAGACTGTTCTCTATTTTAGAAACCAATAAATGCTCTGGATCTCAAAGGAAGAGAATGAGACTATTTCCAAGAGAGAGAGCATCAGGAGATGTTGATAACAAGTATTTAAATTTAGTGATTCACCTGTAGGTGAATGAAAACATACTTGGAGACATGGAAAATGAGTTAATTATGAATTTCTATGGATTACCTGGCCTTTAGGGTTTAACCAGATGGCCTTTGGCAAACTGACTTGTGGCTGTTGTGAGAGAGGCCTATAAATCAAAATATTCTATCTAAGCACTATCAAAACAATTTTACAAAACACTATGTGCTCCCCAAAGATTTAATATCCATATCTTGGCTGCTTTTCTTACTATGGAAGCAAGTGTATGTGTTTTGGAGGCATTGTATATTTGCTTCTTTCTGGTCTTTTCCAGAAGCAAATACCCTGCCTATTCACAGAATCATGTATAAATAATCCTTGGGGATGGACATGAATCTGATTTCTGATCCAAGTGAAGACTTAACCTGAGAGGAGCTTTTGCCATGTCTAGGAATCCCAAGAAAGGATTCTTTTCTTACAGTCAGAGCAGCTTCTAAAATTCTTGGTGCAAACAGGGAGTATTCAGCATTTTCCAGTAGTCCACCTCAGGCTGTATTACGGCCTTCTTATGAGCTCAAAAAGTGTTCCAAAAAGCCTCAATTCAATTAATTTCAATTAATTAAATTTGAGGAGTTTATTCCATCTTAAATCTCTTTACAAAAGTATATTAAATCTAAAAGAGAAATAGGGTATCTTCAACAGTTTTTCTTCTAAAGGGGTATTTTTGCTTGGTTTTTAGATTAGGAATTTGTTTCTTTCAAAACAATCTTTTGTTTTCATTCCCTAGGAAATAGCACTGGAAGAAATCTTGTACCCATTCCTTTACCCTTATAAGGGAACTACAATATATATTCCCATGTATTAATTTCAAATTTCCTCTTAGGTGTTTTTTGTGGGGTTTTTTTCTGCCTTGACTAGTCTTCCTGACAAACTGGTTCAAGTGTAATCAAGTGGAATCTGCCATTCCACCTTTGCAGCTCCTAGGTAGCAATGTGATTGATGGGGATGGCTGTTTCTAAACTGGTTTGTTGTTTCTGAATTTGGCTGTTTGCCAAATCAGCAGCATTAAGGCACCCTCCCTTCTATAGGGATGCTGCAGGTAAAAGATGCAGGTGCTTAAAAATGTTCTGCTTCAAAAGCAGTTTTAGAAATAGCCAACTAAAGCACTAAAACACATATCCTAAATTATTTATGTTTTTAAATAGTCTTTTTCATGTTGTGTAGTAGACTTTTCAGAGAATGTGTTTGCTTGTTCTTTATCTCTGTGAATGATAGTTATTACTGTTGACATCTGTTGTGTCATTAGGTTAAAACTGCTAATATCATTATGTACTTCATAGTACAGATTTCCATCTAGAGGATATTTGCTTCCACCTTGTTCCTAAATGGAGTCTTGTTTAATCAAATATGAAGATGAGTTCTGGGCAACGAAGATGCAGCATTTTCCCAAATCCATGGATTTACTTTATAAGGCCAGGCAGAGTTACAGTATTTTTTTGTTATATTATATGTAAAATACTAATATCTGGGATAATGTAGACTAATTTCTCAAGCCATTCACGATTATAATGAGATCCTGTGAAATATTACATGTCTTTCACTCCTAAGAATCCCATGTCTCTCTGGGATCTAATTAGCTGTGAACCTAACATAGACAATCAGGGAACGAGTGCCTAAACAGTAAGAGGAGTGTAGAGGAGAGATTTTACTTGTAGTCTTCCTTAGAAAAACACATCACAAAGCTATTCCTCATGTGAAAGAGAATGCTTGAATATTTACCATTAGTTTCCAGGTTTGTAATGCAAGAGTTACATCTCGAGTTTGGGGACATCATCAGGATTTGCTTTGTTAAGATACACTGTACAAAAGGTTTGCACTGGGCTGTGAGATTTCTGCAGGATTGGGAAAAGAGAAGATAAATCATAGGAGCACCTTTGTTTCAAATAAAAACAAAATATCTTCATGGCCTGTAAATTTCCAGTATTGACAGTGGCTGTGTCTGCCACAGGTGTGTTGACCAGGAATTATTGTCAGGATAGTAAGAACACAGATGCCAAATGCATTTACAGGAGGATGAATGATGCAGATGGGAGCTGTGTGGGTCATGCTTTGCCCTTGGAACGGTTACTGCCTTTGCCATGAGCAGCCAGGTTGTGTGGGCAGTTCAGGTGCAAGCCAGTGACCACTGTCGTTGTAGGGGGGCAGCTTCCCTGGTTGCCAGTCAGGTGAGGTGACACTGGAGGCAGCCTTGCCTCTGGAAATGTAACTGTGGGGCACCCAGTGTGCTGCTGTGGCCTCTCAGGCGTGGGATACTAGGAAGTGCTGACTGTGTTTGAGAAAACATGAATATACCTATTTTAAAATTCTTTTTATTTTTTAATGATGTTTCTTCCATGGTGGCAGTTTCTGTTGCTTCACTGGGTCAAAGTGCCAGTGTCATCTTCAATCCTTTTTTCATGGAGGTGCACAGTCCAGTTTTTCTTGACCAGGTTCTGTGTACAGCAACTCGCTGTGTACAACCATATAACAAACTGTGATGGTTCAGTCGAACACAGAAAACCCCTGTTTTGTTGACATTTCCTGCCTGGCTGCTGATCTAAGCAATTTTTTATTTTTTTTTTTGAAGTATCCTCACTTTCTAATATTTTAATGTTGCTTATTTTAGTAGTTTTTAGTTCCAATTTATTCACTGTTTTATGGTGCAACATAGTAAACTTGTCGTGGGCCAGCAACTGGGAGAAGCAGCATCTCATCATACTCATGTGCCACAGGCAAAATGGTTCTGTGGCCATTCTGCAGACCAGTGGACTCTGTCAGCAAGCAGCTCCCAGTTTAGCACAGCCTGGGCTGGTATTGCTGGCAGACCACCCTGTCAGCTCACCAGCATCTTTGCTAGTACAGTGCAGAGGTAATCACAGCTTGCAAACCTTCATACTCCCCACTTGAGACCAACCGTTTCACCTCTAAAACAATCTGTGTAGCCACTGTCAGCTTCAGCTATGGAATGGCCTGTTAACTGTGAATTGCCTCTTGAATGTCTGTTCATCATATTGCTACAAAATGAACCCACAAATAATTTTGTATTTCTTTTCAATTATTTACATTACCCTGCCAGTTTCGGGCAGCTCAGGGAAATAGCTTGTTCTAGTTTGAAATGTTACAGTGTTTACCATTCCATGGCATAGATTTTTTAGTGGAAAAAAGTGCTGTCTGTATTTATGTGTATATATAAACATGTATATTTATTTATGTTATATATTGCACATACACATTTCAAAACCAGCATGATACAAAATTGATGAGTAACTTGTCCATTGTGTACTAGCTGAAAGGTGCATTTATGGTGGAAGTTCTTTTAAAAATCAGTTAAAGTGGAACATTGAGTTGAATGACAGAGCAGTATTTAGATAGCTCTAGTCAGCATGTATATTTTTTTTAGTTCTACTTCTAAATTTCACTTTAAAAATGAGAAGCTTTCCTTGTCAAAATTTTCTGCATTTTATCCAAGTGAAAAGGGATAATATTTATCTTTTAAGAGATGTAAAAGCATGAGATGTGCCATACATCATAGTGCCATCATGTTGCACAGTTATTCATTATTCCCTATGTTTGGAGATGATGACTCCATGGTGCTTCAAGGAGACAGCGTGACAGTAAATGGGTCCTCAAATGTGGGAGGTCCACCAGGATTCAAGATTTCTGGACTCTCGATTCATGCTTATTTGCATCTTTTCTGAAAAATGGAAATTGATCAATAGTGATTTAACTTCATTGACTTTGGATCCTGTTGTAAACAATTTCTGCAGAAATCAAATTAATTGTAATAATGTTGCTTCTAAAGAGACATGAAATTCTGACTTTAGTGAAGCTGGAAGGTTTTTCTCCATTGATTCAGTAAGGTCAAGAGTTCACTTAAAGGTTGGGAGCTCTTGAGGGGTTTTTGTTTTTGTGTTTTGATATTTTTTTTTTAAATTTGAATGTCATGTGTATTCCCTTGGAAATTATGCACCGAAGTACTAAATAAAGTACAGCTGGGGCATTAGAACCACTTAATATCTGTCAGCCTGAAAAGCCTACATTGGGAAAATACAGCATTTAAGGTTAAAGTTAACAAGTGCAGAGCATTACTTTTCAAGAAATGAGTGCACACGTTCTTTATGCTCTGTAAACTCCTGCAGGGCTTGTCTCCACTGACGAAGCATGTGTGTGTGTTTGCTGGGGTCATGTTTGTGTGCCACAGAACAGTGAAGTCTGGTACAGTTATCCAAACAGTTCAGTTACTCTGCAAGATAGACCCAAGTTTGAACATCCTTTATTAGTTTCCAGTGAAAAATATGACTGGCTTTTCTTAAATGAGGAAGCACAGGTTTTATTTCGCTGTATTAAAATGAAGCCCAAGCCACCCTTAGCTCAAAGCAAATTGCATAAACCCATCCCTTTAGGATCTGAAGTCGAGGTGTCTGTAAAGCATCTAAAGTGAAAACCTGTTCTTGCTGAGAAGACTGGAGAAAAGAATAAGGTGGGTTTTGTTTCTTCTTCAGAAAGGGGTGTTAGTAGAGAATAGTAGTGTCCATTCTATTTTTTGCTCAAATGACTGGATTTTAAAAAATCTTGAACCAGCACAATGTTCCTGCAACATTTTCTTGCCTTGATGGAGCAGATTTGACCTCTGGCTGTAAGCCAGGGGGAACCACTGAGACAGAAGTATTAGGCTCAGAACAAGAGAGGGACTTTTGTCATCCTACACATTGAAGTCTGCAGGTCTGGAGAAATGAGACTGTAGTGGCTTGAAGAATGAGTAAGGGACTGCGAGAGCAGAAAATTTGATACTGACCTGCTTTAAAGAAGTAATGTACTATAAAGGTTATTTTGTAGTATTTGTAAAGTCCCCACATTTAATTCTAGGGGAGTTTAGTTTTTAATCATCTGCCTGAAACAGCATTTATTAGTGATTTCTGAATTCTGTTGTGACCTGAATATTTCTGTGCTTATTTTTGTATTTCATGTGCATTTTCAGTAATTCAAGTAATGTAAGATCAACTGCAACAGGACGCTGGATATGTTGAAAAGTCTTATTAGTATGTTTTTGATTAAGCATTTTGAATTTTTTGTAGCTAAGAACTTTCATGTGACATCTGTGAGTATTTCTTTGAAAAAGTAGATACACTGCAGTCTCTTCATGTCAATTAAATGAAAGTGCTTGTTCATTAATTGCATAAGTTCTTTTTATTCTTGTTACTCTCTTTGATCTCCAGTAATTTAATCTGAAATCGATGTAATTTTTCTTGCTATGTAGCAGGCGAATATACTGAAACATACTTCTTCCTCAGAATAGAAAGATAATATGTTATGATACTTGGTCTTCCAAAGCATAAAATAATATGATGGGTTTTTTTTATTTTCAAACTATCAAAGAAAATGCAAGTGAAATTTCGAAGGTTATGTTGGCTGCATAATAAATGGTTAATTATGTGGCCTACATGCTGTGCTTCAGGCACAAACTTGCTCAGTGGTCTGTGATAAAAGGCCTTATTAAATATTGTAGTGATTTACATATGTCTGCAGGCAGAATTAACCTTTGAAAAAGGAAAAAATATAAAAGGAAACAAGGGCAAACTGCTTAAAACCACGTCCTGTGGGCTTGGAAGTAGAGAAGAAGTAAGTAGCACAGATTTAAAGCATCAAGGCAAATATACTCTTAAAAAAAATACAGATGTGTTCATAGTGGCTGCCAACAGCTGTGTATTATGAAGTGCATTATGTCTGTGTATTATTGAAGTGTATTATGTCTGTGGTCTTGTAATGTACATTAGTTTGTTGTTCTCAAACTGATGTTCTTATTCATTTTCACCCTATAGTGGGATCTTTTCTATCCATGCCTTTATGATCCGTCCAGTTTCCAATACTACTCTGCCATCAGTCATGTGCACTTATCTCTTGTCCTCTTTTTAGTAGGGGATTGTATTTGCTTTGTTTTTCTCGATAATTTTATTTTCATTAATGCTATATGCCTAGCACTGCATGAGGCAACAGCTAGAGTGTGCATTTGCTTATGGTTAGAACTTTGTCATATATCTGTGTCCTTGCCAAAAGCTCCTTCCAGAGTTTCTCTTGGAAAAGCTGCTGCAGAGCAGAACCCTGCCCCTTGATGAAGGGATTGCAATTCCAAAGAGCAAAAGTGTAATCTGTGGTTTGTTCATTTCTTCAGTCCTAAAGTTCCCTGGCTTTAGACAATGTTTTGGATCAGAGCTGCACTGCAAGAGAGCTTCACAGCTCTATACAGAGTTCAGATGACACCATTTATGAGTTTGGTTCTTAGGTTACAGATCTTTAACCCTGAAACATTTATTGCATTTGCAACTATTCCAATGTAGGTTCTCCAGAACTGTAAAACCAAGCAGCAATACCTGTGTTTTCATTTTTGTTCACTTGTCTTTTCATGGGCTAGTGTGCGATAAGGTGGATTTTTTTCCTCTGTGTAATTTCTTTGCACAATGTTCTGTGCAGCCAGGCAGGAAATGTGAAGTCTCAAGATAAAAATACAAGATTATTGATTACCATAGTTTATGTGACATTTTTTCATTCACTTCTCTCAGCCAGGCAGTGTTTGTGCTAGTATCTTTGATCTTCCCAATCCCAAACAGCAATGTTTGCACAGTATACAATTCCTAAGTATCTTTCATCCTGCTGTAGTTATCAACTTCTTTTCTCTTCAGACTTGTTTTTCTTTGCCAGCTCTTGAAAAGAGTATGGGGGCAAGCAGGCAGCCTGGCCAGGCACAGAAAACCTTCTCTAAGAGAGAAAAAGGTAGACTACTGTAAGGCAAAAGCTGGCATCGGGATTACTTTGAAATTATGACATGCCAATAATTATTAATTGCCACTAATTATCTCTAAGCCTAGAGTAGAGATTCATAACGACCTGGCATTGCCAGGAATGATGGTTTTACTGGGCTCATAGATACTTAATGAAGAAAAGCTACACTCTGTTTTTTAGCTTGGCTTGGTTTGCCTCTAGGTGTTAGCTCCAGAAGACAATAGAGTGCATTATCAAAGCTCTTTGGGGTCAAAGGAGGTACTTTGTCTCTTGGCTTGCCAGTATCATTGGTGGGAGGCAGGGATCCGTGATGCTGTGTTAATGTGCTAGAGTACTAAGCAATTCTGCTGTCACGCCTAACTCAGCCAGCCATGGTGTAAAAATTAGGTCATATCTGACAGGAGACACTAGGTGGTTTGTCTCTGCTGGGTTTCATGCTCTTTTGTTTTGAAGAGAAGAGAACCTCTAAGTCAAATAATGAAAGAGGCAAAAAGCAACCAACAATAAAACATGAAGTGGATCTCTTGCAATCCTGCTGCTAGCAATAGGCAGAAAAGACAGATGTGGCGGCATGCATGTTCAGACTTCCACCTCTCTCTCCCACTCCACAGGTGTGCATTTATATCCTTCTGTTGTACTGATGCTGAGTGGACCCTGGTATGTGTCATGTGTTATTACTGGGTCCTCCTATTTTCTAGTTCTGAAAATCTACGTGAAGGTCAGCCATGACTGCTGAACCACATCAGCACGTGTATTCACTTAACCACAAAGTACTAAGTTTTTGGTCTTTAGGTGTATTTTGAGCAAAAGAAAGTTACTTTTGTATATATACTCAGGTGCATGCATTGCCTTGTGAGTAGAATGTTGAGTCTTTTTAGGGTTTATTGAGTGGTTTTTGTTTGCAGTGAGTTATTGGGAAATTGGTTTGTTTTCTGAAGCTGTTGCTGAAGCATTTTGTTTGGGTTATGGTAAGGGCTTCTTGTGAAATGCACAAACTTGTCAGGTGCCAGAAGCCAAGGGCTTTCTCATGTCTACCTCACTTGGAAGCACCAAGAAGGAATAAAGGCAGGGAAGGAAGTCAGGTCCTTCACATGGAAGGCAGTATGTGGGGTAGACAAGAGTATTGCATTCATCTCACTGTACTGTTTTGACAGTGGGCTGCATAAATACAGTGGATGCTGCCACCAGAGAATTTCAAACATAGAATAAAAAAAGGACAGGAAAATAATAACAAAGCAGTTCACCCTCTTTACTCATAAGAGATTTACCTGCTGTCAAGTTGAATTGATAGTCTTTCATCATTTTTGGCCTTCTTAAGATACACTCTGTTCAGTGCAAGGACTTTATAGGTTGGATGGGCATCTGAGCAGTCTGGTCTGGTGAAAGGTGTCCCTGCCTGCAGCAGGGGGATTTGAACTAGGCAATCTTTAAGGTCCCTTCCAACCCAAGGTGTTCTGTGATTACATGTTTATCCCTGTGTTCAGATTGCAAATTGCAGATGTGATTTAGATGTGAAGAGAAACAGGGAAACAGTATGATTATTGTATATATTTAGTTCTTCACCTCTCTTATTAGTTAGAAAATGTTTTTTTCTGCTAGTATTCCACTATTTAATTTAATATTTAATACTTGTAAAAAACCCCTTTCTTCTGCTACAGTAAAAATCAGTAATTTAAAGCTTGCAAAGATAAATATTTAATACCCCAGTGGGTATAGCAACACTTCTAGCAAGACTCATGAGCATCTAATGTGCCTGAAACAATTCTGCAATCTTAAGATTAGACCACCTTAATAATTACAAAAAAATGGTTTTACTACCTGGTGTAGCCCTGAACTGAAGAGCACCCCTGAGTATTGACCCCTCCTTTGTCCCCTCTTTCACCTTCTCCTTCATGACCCTTTAGAATTGAAAGTCAGCACTTTTGTGGGTTTCCAGAAGAGCTGCGTCAGGAAGCAGCAGTGTGGGAGAATTTGCATGTTGATTCCCTTGTTTGAAAAGCAGAAAAAAAAAGAAAAAAAAAATCTGCAAAAAAGCTGGAGGCATGAAAGGCTTTAAATTTTTTACCTACGCTCACTAAAGGGTTTTATGCAATTGCAGGGTGTATTTGCTGTCTGATACCTGAGATGAGATGCAACCTTAGTGACTCGTTGGAGTGAGTACCAGCAGTACAGGGGGCAGGCTCTTAGGCTGGGTTTCCTGCTTGGTGGAGTGAGCCTGGATGAATGCACTGTGCAAACTGAAAGAAGGCCGAAGGAGAAGTTGAAGGAAGGGACAAACTCATTGATCTTTTTATCCACTGGTGAATTTTATTCCTCCGTTAATTTGCCAAAGTTGACATATTATGCATATTTAAAATACCTTGGGGGTTCTGGGGTAGGGCTTTTTTGAGGGCAGTTGTTCCCAAACAGCACACCAGTGATGGTGTGTGAGCTTGACAACGCTGACTTCACAGCAGGTTTTAGAAGGTGGCACGTAAATATTTGACTTTTGAGCTCTGAAGCTGATTTATTTACTGCATCTGAAGAAGGAGGATTGGTAGCTGCAGCCTGGGCCTGCTGTTGCAGCTCCTGGGCTGAGTGGCAGTGTGCTGCTGGAGGCAGCAGGGCTCCCAGCGGTCACCGGCACTGCCTTCATTCCGGCAGCTCCCAGGATCGTGCTCTGCTCTCCCGAGGGCGTGGGGGATGCTGCCAACTGCAAAGGAGGCTGTGTGCCACAAGGCAGCAGCTCTCAGCCATGAGGGTTGGTCTGCTGTAGCTGAACCTTTAGGGACCATCTAAAGCAATTGCTGTGTCTGGTCAGGAGGTACAACAGTGAGCCTGTTGCGCCCATTGCTGGCAGTGCACCCATAGTTGAGAGTGAAACACCTGTAACATTCCCCGGAAGAAGTCTTGGTCTCATTGACAAACTCCTGCTGACATAGGGTGAGGTCTGTATTTCTCCCACCACAATGCCTGAGAGCGAATGAGCAGGTTTTGGTGTTTTCCAGAATCAACACTTTTTATTATCTACCTTTGTAGGTGTAGGGCAGAGACGGTGCTATTCAATTTCTTCCATTTTGTTTTGTTTGCAAAAAGTACCATATATGCACAATAATGTTGCCTTGGCTTGTTCTGCCAGCTGAGTGTTCTGATTGGCTAAACATCTTTCTGCTAAAAAATGTACAATTAAAGTGTTTTATTTTAAAGATAATTTTTAATTTATTCTAGGAAAAGTCTGCTTTCCTTTTATGACAGCTCATCTTCTTAGCTTTGAATTTGTTATTGTTTGCTACCTTAGATAAACTTACTGTAGAAGTGATTGCTGTAATCCACAAAAAAATGTAATTTTCTGGTTAAAAGCAAGACAGTGGGTATCTCACAAGAGACATAATCCGATAGTGTTTCTTTTCTTTCAATTAGAGCTCTAGATCCTAGCTAAAATTTTAGTTCTACTTTATCTATAATTGTGCTTTTTCCTTTATTTTTTTTTTGTATTGGTGTGTATCCTAATATTTACTGCTTCCTTGTTTCCTTCTTTATGTTAACAAAATTATTTTATTGCAGGTATTACTGTTACCTCCACAGTTACCTTTCTAACAAGTCATACATTCTTCTTTGTTCCTTTGAATGTTTTCACCTTGCCATTTACAAATATTTTCATTTACTTATCTTTAAGCATAAGCCCATCTATAAGGCCTTAATTTTTTTCCCATTTTAGATGGAAACCTTTAACCTTAACTGCCTAGTTGCATTTGTATGACGGATATTTTTGGTTTCTTTTTAGTGCTTTGCTGTGCGATCTCTGGGCTGGGTAGAAATGGCAGAAGAAGATCTGGCTCCTGGGAAGAGCAGTGTTGCTGTGAACAATTGCATCAGACAACTCTCTTACTGTAAAAATGACATCAGAGACACTGTTGGCATTTGGGGAGAGGTAAGATTAGAGTGAACTTCTCCTCCTCTTAGAACATCTTCTCGCATCATAAAACATCTCAAAGGAACAATTCTATAGACAGCTAAGTCCATGTTCTGTGTTTGGGATTTCACTACCTCAGCCTGGCACTGCCAAATATATAAAAGGGTTCAGGGAAGATGTTGACTTTTTTTGTTCCAAGCTGCTCAGGACAGCAGATGCCACAAAGAGCTCACTTCCATGTTACATCTGTGCTAGTACACACCTGTGCAGCGGCAGTGTTGGGGACACACAGGCCAAACTGTTGTAATTCAGTGTAAGTCTTCCTCCTGACCAGAGGTCCGAAAGTGATGCTTTGTAACAGCATTTTCAAAGGTTTCACAATGACAAAAGGTTTTAAGGAAACCCACACTTGCCTGGCTTGTGGTTCTGAAATGTATGAGGAGATTGGAACCGATGGACAGATGGTTTATCTTACGATGATTATTCTATCAAAGTTTCAGAGGGAAATTAATTATATGTCATCAGTCTGTCTGTTGACTCCTCTCCAATAACTTTTGAATCTGTGCACCAGTGTTAACCAGTATTCAAGGATGCCAGAGTCCCACACACTGAGGGGAAAAAAGAGAGAGCCCAGCTTTCCTCTTTGGTGGTTTGCTGAAGGGTCAGTGTGTCTTCGTTGACTGAACCACGGTTGCTCTGTGCTTCTTTCTGAGTTGGCAGCCACTGTGGGAGTGAGAAACTCCCTGTGAGTGGAAACCACTGTGGGAACTCGGGGAAAACTGAAGGAAGCTTTAGGTTCTGTGATGTGGAAAATAGGTGTGCTGGGGACAGGTGAAGAAGTGGAAGATGTTGAGGGATCATTAAGTGAAATAAGAAGGTAAAAGGTGGGACATACAGAGGGCATAGGAGACAAAGCCACAGTTAAACATCTTTATTATTTGATTGTTCATGGAACAACTTAAACTTCTGCCACATCTTATTTTCTGCCTCTCTCCTTACATATTTTCAGAAGGGTTACACTAATGTGGATTGACCACACAAGATCTCAATACAAAAGTGACAAAAGAGTGAATGTTGTAACTTTCCCTTGTGTGATCTCAGAGAAATGACACTGCCAAACAAAAAAGAAATCAAAAGAAAGACTTGTCTACATTTCAGTAAGAATTTCAGGAAAAATAACATTCTGTCTCCCAAGTTGTTGCAGTCTATGGCTTGAGTTCACTGTCCTCAGCAGTGCCAAGATGCTACAGAGGAGCAACTGGGAGAAAGTGCCCTAAAAAATTAAAATTATATTTAAAGGAACACATTGGTAGTATTCTATCTATTTAAAATAATTTCAGAAGGGTTTTTATATGTAAGAAGCATATATTGCAGATATAAATGAACAAAATAATATAATTTTCCTTTCTTTCTTATAACTGGGAACAGTTTTATTTAGATAATATATCTGGACAGGCAGTTAGAGATGTGTCAGTCATGGACTTTGGACTTACTGCTCACCCCAGGAGAGAAAAAACCCCAGTATCTTTACATGTGTGTAATCTCAGCCATTTTTCAGGTAGCAGCACTTTGATCAACTTGAAATATATTGTTTACTTTGAACTCTCATGATTTAAGAGTTAATGTTCACATTTTTTCTATTTCTCTCTGTCACCCCCCTTGTTCTTTGTTGGAAACCCTTGCAGGTTTTCAAGCCAAGCTGGTGAAAAGTTTTAATCCTCTTGGATGGACGTTTAAATTATGAGTGCTATTCATTTAAAAAAAAATAAATAAAAATCAGGCTGACAAAACAATAGAGACACTGTGCTTGAATAGGTGGCTCCTGAAGTAAATTGTCTTCCTGATTTTAAAAGAGTTCATTACATCCAACCACATTTTCCTGCCTGCAATGTAAGGCTTCAAGAGTGATTAGAAGAGACATGTTTTAGAGAGGAACCTGAAAAAATTATATTCCATAACTGATGTATCAGATGGAGCAACTATAGCAGGAATCTATTATAAAACTAAATGACTGCACGTAGGAATTTTAAGATTGCCTAAAGATTTACTTTAGCTATGAAAGTAAATGAATGAGAATGTAATGAAAGTGAAATTGGGATTAGGACTAGCCCCTAGTTTTCATGATTTATAAAACTGCAAAACAAACCACAAAACTTCCCACACCCTGGGTAAAATTCTGTCCCTGCTGAAGCTTTGTTGGTGGCTTTAATGTGGGATTTCATGCTCCAAATGAAATTACCTATAAATTTGGAACTTCTACTGTTCTGTAAAATCTAAAAAGAAGAACGCTATTCATCTGTTTGTGTTGCTCTTTTGCCATGAATTACATTTCTGTCCATTACAATATCACTTACTTGAAAAAGATATCTTCTTGCCATTGGCCTATATAATGCAGCCTGTAACACTTTCAGAAAAACTGCTGAGATTGAGCCTCTCTTTCCTTTATTTACTTTCCCTCCATGGCTCTTCCTCATCTCAAACCATCAGATCTCTGCAGCTCTTCAGCAGTCTGAGACATTAAAGCCTATGTTCAAGCTCCTAGCCTGTCTAAATAATTTCTTTTTGACCTATGCAATTCTTTCATCTCTAAAATAGCTTTTGTATAATAAGGCAACAAACTTCAGCAAAATATATTGCTTCTGGTTGCAGACAAGTGATCCCCCTGAGCATTACAAGGATAATTTCCTGTGACTTATGTTGCTTATCTGCCCATTCTCCAATTTTTTTCCAGCTAATTTGGATTCTGTTTTGTTACTCTAATCCCAGTGTATTTTGCATGAATAACATATTTTTCCTTCTTGTAATAATTTCCTTCTGGAAAAAATATATAAGTACAAAATGGGTCCAATTTGACACTTGGTAGCATTCTTCACACAATTTGTTTACTGCTTCTGACCTCCAAGCCAATTTCTCCCTTTTTTTCTTTGTGATGTTTCTTTTTCTGTCTGCCACTAACATCTTAGTACTGCTGGTTTGCCCCATTTTTTTGTGTGACTATCACAGCTACCTCTGTTTCTGCTCCTCTAGGAGCAGCCTATATATCTAGTCTTGCATCTCAGCCACAGATGTGCTTTCTCCATCAGGCAAAATATGCTTGTGTTGACTTTGCTCGTTCCACCTATCTCTCCCACATCCCTCTCGGTACTTGCACTGCCAGCTCTGTGTCACAGTTTCCCTTGGAATCCCTGCTAGGAGATCTGGGGTTGGGAGAGGAGATGGGCAGTGCCTGTCCCTTACTGCCTTGCCTACAAACAGTGCCAGAAAGCCCTCACAGAGTGAAAGTACTTCTTATACAGACACAAAATTAGACATCATACAGACTTGAGCCACTATAACCAAGTGGGAAGAGGGTTTCTGTGTCACTGAGGTGAAGAAAAAGGTCAGTTTTGAAAAATTAGTCAGTAGGGATTCAGACCCTTTCCTTTCTTTCTGTTCATGTATAGCTTCTGGCACAAAAGGAAGGAAACAAATTACTCTATATTTAGCTGATAGCTTCCAACTTCTGATTAGCTGGAGCTTGTCTTACTGCTCAGCAGTAGGTCCAGGATCATTTCTGGGATCTCTTAGTCTGAAGAGTAAGTGTAGAGCCTCCAAGAAGAGGGATATTACATGTGATAGAAGAGGCAGCAGACCTATTACAAATGCTGTCAAGAAAAAGAAGATAAGCATTTGTGAATTAGCATCAAAAGGAAGAATATCTCTAAATTTTTTTCCTGTAAGAGAAAAAAGCATTATCCTTCTCTTACATGCCAGAAGAACTGGGGAGAAGTCCTGACTCCAAGATTCTGCAGTCACTAGCAGAATTCACATTCAGGTTTTTATGCTAGGTTTTCCCCTTTAATCTTTCTTCAAAGAGTAAATCCTTTGATACTTAAAAATTGCTGTCTGTTCCCATAATCCATTGGTTAAAGTTTATGGAAACAAAACACTTTGAAGGAAGGGACTCTGCCTCAAAAGTACAGGTTTTGATATAAGCTTTTACTATAAGGACAGGCCATGACTTCTCATATATTTGGAAGAATTTGCTGAAAAACAGATAAACACATAACTTGTTGAATAACTCAGTAGTTTGGGTCTGAACGAGTTGTATTTAGAAGACATTAAAGCTTTTTGTGATGGGGATTGTTTAAAAATATAGTAGTAAGATAACATCTTAGATATTTTTCCCACCAGAAATATATGAAGTTTTTTTTATTTGCTCTTGGAGCAACCCAAAACTTTGAGTAAAGATGAAGCTAGTCTGAACAGCACAGACATAACACCTTGAGCCTAGCCAGTCTGAGAGGGTGATGTGCTGTGTAATTGTACTTTGTCTGGAACTGCAGGGCAAAGACATGTACCTTATACTGGAAAATGACATGCTGAACCTGATTGATCCCATGGACCGCACAGTTCTGCACTCGCAGCCCATTGTGAGCATCAGAGTCTGGGGCGTGGGGCGTGACAATGGTCGGTGAGTGTTCACTCTTGTCTGTCTCGACTTGGTGCTATTTCAGTCTGCTAATACATAGTACACTTTGTTCTGTCCCAGGGCCTATGAGAAGGTGGGTAAATTCTTTTTCTTGCTGGTGTAACTTTTTAAACTCTGCTTTTCATAGTGTACCGCTTCTCTGAGTTTTTGTTAAACCTTCATTGAGCAAGCCTTTCAGATTAACTCAGGTGCAGAAAACTACACATGTAACACTGATTTGTTTCAGAAATATGTAGTACTCTTTGGTATAAAAGCATGTTTTCAAATATGACTCATGGTATGTTTCTCCTGGCTATGTGAAAGCATGTCTTCCTGCTGGTCCAAGTTACATGTACTACCAGTGCTCTGACTGTATGCATGTGTTTCTACTTTCTTGAGATATTTAATGTGATGGAGAAAAAACTGGATTGAGGAAAAAGTAATGGGTTTAAGTCATTACTGTTACTTCTAGTTCATGGTGTAAGAAAATCCCCAAGGGTGTTGCAGAAAACTGAGGTTTGTCCCTGAAATGTGCTTCCTGAGAGCTGAAGTTGTTCCTTGTGGTAGGGAGCAACCAGGAGTGTGTGCTGAAGGCCTTCCTGCCCTGGAAGCAGTCCTTCCTTAGGTTTCCTTCCTGACTGATCTTTTCATGGCATTCTTGTTAGTCATGTAACATTGCTGTGGAAACAGGGTTGCGAAAGGGTCTTATCTGTAGCAGTACAGTGAGCTGTGTCCCAATCTGATTGGGCATTTTGATGTAGCAAAACCATTGCCATTCACGTGGAGAAAGTCCAGAATCTTAGGACAGTACCCATCCTGACACAAGGTTAGTAAGGATTGAGTAATACTAGCAAGCTTCTGCTTTTTGTGTCCATGTTTGATAATGGTCAGGTAAATCCTGCATGACCAATACTGGCTGTGATGGAGTAACATCACAACATGACATGGACAAGGGAAGGGTTGCTGATGTCATTTATCTGGACTTCTGAAAGGCCTTTGACACAGTCCCCCACTACATTCTTCTTTCTAAATTGGGGAGAGAAGGATTTGATGAGCGGACTGTTAGATGGATATGAAAGTGTTTGGATAGTTGCATCCAGAGGGTAGTGGTCAATGGCTCAGAGTCCCAATGTATGTCAGTGACAAGTGGTGCCCCTCAGGGATCTGCATTGGGGCCAGTGCTACTTAGAATCTTCATTAAGGACATAGATGAAGGGGTCAAATACAGCCTCGGCAAATTTGCTGCTGACACCAAGCTGTACTCCTGAAGGGTGGGATGCCATCCAAAGGGACCTGAACAGGCTCGAGAAGTGGAGACATGGAAATCTCATGAGGTGTAACAAAGCCAAGTTCAGGGTGCTGCATCTGGGTCAGGACAACCCCTGGTGTCAACACAGGCTGGGGGATGAACAGATCCAGAGCAGCCCTGCCAAGGAGGATTTGGGGGTGTTGGTGGGTGAGAGGCTGGACATGACCCAGCCATGGGCACTCCCAGCCCAGAAAGCCAAACGTGTCCTGGGCTGCATCCAGAGCCCCGTGGGCAGCAGGGGAGGGAGGGGATTCTGCCCCTCTGCTCTGCTCTGCTGAGACCCACCTGGAGCACTGCATCCAGAGCTGGGNCTTCAGGAAGAAACTCTTTACTGTGAGGGTGGTGAGGCACTGGCACAGGCTGCACAGAGAAACTGTGGGTACCCCATCCCTGGAAGGGTTCAAGGCCAGGTTGATGGAGCTCTAAGCAACCTGGTCTAGTGAAAGGTGTCCCTGCCTAAGGCAGGGGAGTTAGAACTAGATGATCTTTGAGGTCCCTTCCAAGCCAAGCTGTTCTGTGATTGTCAAGATATTTGCAATAGTAGGGGTATGGGGTTTTTTGTCTATAGCTTTTGATAGGAAATGTAATTTCAAACATGAAAAATCTTTCCCAGTAAAAGATTTTATGAAACTTGTTTTATCTGCCTCCAAGTTTCTGATTACCAATGGCTAAATTTCTAAAAGGAAAGGTGACTGATTTTTTAGGTACTAAAGGTTTCTAATTTTTTTTTACTCTTATAAATGACTGATAGTTGACTGAGCCTGAGTTAACTGTTTCTCACTTCCATTGGTACAGATTTTTGAGAGATCTAAAAGGGGAAAATCTAGTTTGAAATGCTTTGAAATAGGAAGTAAAAAGGCTTTAACTCCTAATGAATAAACCATTAGAGTTCTTTGTTTGCGTTAGAAAATGGGTGCGTTACACATTTCCCTTCAAGTCAGTTTTTGTATACCTTGCTTCGGTCAGAAAATAAATAGAGCGTTTTAAGGGGCACCTAAATGTGATGCAGCTTTACAGAGTAAAGGATGCCAGCTTTGTTTTTCTTTTTTTTTTTAAAAGCATTTACAGTTCTTTTCCCAAATACTTACATTCCTTCATGAAACAAAATCATTCCATTATATTCTCTATAAATTAAGATAACTAATCATATTTTGTCAGGCTGGGTACCTGCTTTTCCTAAAGACAGAACCGGTCATGGGTGTTCTTAGGAAACATTTAAGAGAAATGTACCTTTTACAATCATGTGGTACCAATGACGTATGTTTTTGGCGAAAAGTATCCGGGGGGGTGGGAGGCAATAGCAGCCTCTCCTGGATGAACATAAGCCCTATCAACAGGGTGGGAGTTGTTGGGAAAGGTTGCACAGGTGTGCACAGGTCACTCTGTCTGCTCTGACCTGCTGTGCTACGCCACAACATTTACCAAAGGCTACATGCAAGACATAGGAAATCTCTGATCCCGCTCCTGCCTTTTCTGTGCCATATCTGGGGGCCAAAGATGAATTCCAGCTCTGCTAAGACTTCTGCAGGATCTTATGTCTCTATTAAGAAAAAATGTTTAGATATGGAATATGTGGGAGAAGTACAGGTCCAATTTTAAAAATACAAGCAACAAGAACCCCTCAAACCCAGTTCTTCTTTTTGGTCATAAAAAGTAGCCACTTTCTGAACTGTTTTCCTGAAAGGAAGCTTTATACGTGATGCTGAAAATACAGAGAAACTAGCAAATAAACTGCATGGAAATAAACTAATTTTTTCTCATGTGTCTACTGCCAGTAGTGGGAGTAGGCCTTTCTGTGTTCAAAGTGAAATTTCTTGTTTCTAGAGAGCATGACAATTCTTGACCAGTTGCTGTAAGAAACAGCAAGAAATAGTTTATTAAATTTTAATATATATTGTGTTTAGGTATTAAACACAAAGTCAAAACCAGCTTTAATATTTCATTTGCTGGCGCACAAATGTTCTTAGCCACTTTTATTAGAATCTGGGGTTTTTTCATCATATAAAATTTTATTTCAGAACTTTCCTATTCATAGCCATTTGTAAGATTTTTGATAGGTGCTTTTACAGAAATTGTGTGTCCAGAATGACTGTCAGGACTGCAGCCCATTCTTTTTGAAATTTAATTTGTTTAATGTTTATTGGCATGTTTTAAAAAATTAGATTGTAGGAAAAGCGGTGTGGCTATTACTTGTAAGTAAACTCAGACTTCATGTGATGTTAAATAGCAGAATCAAAACAATAAGCAGAAAGAACAAACTTATGAGTGCATAATCAGATATACAATATGTTTTGGGGGTAGAGATGTTCAGTGTAGGAAATGTGCTTTGAGGGGTAGCATAAAAGATACAGCATTTGCTGAAGAAGCACTAACACAAAAAAAATCATTTGGAGACAAAACAAAAGGAGAACACAAGCTGAGAAAACCATCTTGTTGAGCTGGAAACTTGCAGCTCAACAAGAGCACTGCAGCTCTTTGCATGGCTACATTAGCCCACAGTCCTTGCATTCATCTTGGTAACATCATCTGTTGCTACTGAGGTGAGAAATACCAAAGCCATTCACTGACTGCAAAAGCAACTTTCCCAAATTGTGGGTTTGCCATCACCAGGACAAAAGCGAGGGGAGAACATTGCTGCTTAGGTTTGTGAAGTTGATGAAATCCTAGTTTCTGGTGGGAAATTCTTCTAGAAGTTTTTGCACGTGAATTTCATTAATTATATTCTCTAGTCCAAGAACCGGTATAATAAAACATACTGTATTTTTGTGAAAGGTAGTATTTCAATTTTAAAATACTGTAGAAATGTATATTTCCCAGTATTTAATTTAATTACATTTCAATGTATTTTGATCTATTTTGAACCCTGAAATGGTCTTCAGGCTCTCTTTTTAACTCTTTTGCTTGTACTAATTTATTTGGGTGGTTTCTGCTTTGGAAGATGAAGAGATTTTCTAATGACACATGATTTCCTGAGCTCTGCCATAATGAAAGATTGATGAAATACAGAGACCTGCTGATGAAAGTTTAATCTGAGGATGTGGCTGCTAACTCACCTCAGGCAGAAGCGTCTTCCAGGAGACCGTAATCACTCTCTCCATAGGTTACACTATTATCCTGACCTTTGGAGTTTCTTATTTAACAGTCCTGGGATAAGCAAAGGCTTCTTCATTTTGTTAACTTGGGTTGTGTGATGGTTTTGTGTTTCATACCTTGTTTTCAATTGATCAGTCAGTAAAATATGTTTGATTTTACAAGGCCTGCAGTGCCATCATAAAATCATGAACAACAGCAGATTTCCAAAAATTGGTGGGTATGCGTGTATGGATACACTGAGCTCCTCTGTTTGATACATGTATATAGGCATTAAAGGAAAATAAATGTCCTATATATGTGCAACCCTTTGGCAGATTTGGTTTCTTAGGTGATACTTTGTGATTTTTAAAAGCCAAAACCACTGTCCTTTGTACAGTCTTCTTCCCCTGCTGTACTGAAAACAGTCATGATTCATTTAGTATTATTAGTAAATAAGAGCGGTCCTTGCAGTTGCGTAAGTAGTTTGATTTCAAGATCGATAAGGTCATTGTCCCATGGAGGTGTCACAGGTGTATCAGTGAATAATTGTCAGTGCTGTGTTTGCTTCTTAACAAGCCACACGTGCCATGTTTTTCTCCTCATCGTTAAAATCGTGTTTCCAGCCTTGGCCTAGTGAGGCTACAAAAGGGCTGTTCTTTTCACTTGCCAGCTGCACGACTGTACATTAATCATTCCTCAGGTTGGGTTTTGTGTCTCCCCCTGGACTGCTGGTGCATGCCCTTTGCTTTCTGAGTGGCTCACTAACAAGGAAGAGAGAAAAGGCAATGGCCCATCAGTTTTGTAAATGAGATTCTGTTAGCACATTTCCCTGAATCTTGCTTTATCTTCATTGCTCTTCCACCAGTCCAAAGTCCACCTCAAGTTTTAAAAGATCTACAGGACTTTAATTGCCTGAAAGATTCACAGTTCCTTCTCTCCTGGTGACTTCATACGACAGCAGCATATCCGGCTGAAATATTCTGTGGTT
>WAAG01091652.1:0-11205 GCA_013390105.1 Tichodroma muraria
CAGAGGAGCTGTCAGGGTCTGGGGAGGTTTTCGACTGAGCTGTTGCTCCAGGACCACAAGAGGGCAATGGAGAATGGAGCCAGAGCCGTGCCCGGGCTGCGAGGGAAGCAGCAGGTGCCTTGGTGCTCTGCCCTGACAGCACCCAAAAAGTGCCACCACGCAGAGGAAGAGGTGCAGCGTGCCACTCAGAGCTCCTCGGTTTCCAGCAGGGCTGTTTGGGAATCGATGAGGTTTTATTCCAAATACAACATGTGTCTGCCGGGGGGCTCATGGTCCCCAAATCCCATTGAGCCCCGGCAGGCGGTCGGTCGGCTCTGAGCAGTATCGATCTCCTGGCTAAGCGTCCTAATGAAACACAAATCTGCTGTCATTTGCAGAGCCATCTGTCACCAGGAGACGTGAGAAATGCTACAAGCAGAACAATCACTGTAATTCAATTGGAGAATCCAGCCCCTCTCAGCAGGCACAAAGCGCCGGGGCCCAGCCCAGGGCCCCAGAGGTCGATGGTGTTTTCTGGGTTAAACCTCATCAAAGGGCAATAAAGAAATCAGTCAATGGAGTATTAAAGAAATTTCCAATTATGGGCAAGGTACTTGTTGCACCAGACCTCCTTGGGCTGGTGTGGTGATTTCAAATCCATCTGCATGGCTGGAGCAGAGCCCTTTAATGTTCCTGGTGTTCTGCTGTCCCACGGAATGGGAAAACTGCTGGAGAAGGAGCAGTGCAGGACACGGTGACACAGGGTTTGTGGAGAGGTCACTTTGCCAGTGCTCCCCCGGTCTCTGGTGATGCAGGACTCCCCTGCTCGGGAGTTTTCAGGGAAATTAATCCAAATTAACTTCTCCAGTGGATGGTTAAACCATATTAGCAGCTCATTCACAGTGCAAATGGGCTTGATTCAATTGAGCCGAGCTCAGTTTAACCCTGGTTCATCAGAGCACTGCAATATTTGCTCCTGTGCCTGGGACACGTCTCCGACACAGAGCCTGCAGGGCTGTGCTGATGAGGGCTGGGCAGAGCGGGGCTGGGGCAGTGCAGGGACAGGGAAATGCTCCGGAGGTGGCTCCCAGAGCCGTTTTTCAGCTGTTTCTGTCTGAGTTGCAGCTCTCCCGGTACAGCTGCATCCAGGCTGTGCTGCTCCCTGCTCAGCCAGGCTGGGACACGGCCCTCAGGCATCTCTGGGTGCTCTCCCAGAGCAGCTGGGGCTGCCCCTGGATCCCTGGCAGTGTCCCAGGCCAGGTTGGACTTGGAGCTTGGAGCAGCCTGGGACAGTGGGAGGTGCCCCTGCCCACGGCAGGGCTGGAATGAAATTATTTCCATGATCCCTTGTGCCTGGATGCTTCCAGCCCTCATAATCCTTCTTTTGTGCTCCTCCACCACAGACCTGGGAGGGCCAGACCAGTTTCAGCACAGCTGGAACGGCTGCTGGGGCTGCCTTGGTGCCCCCAGTTGTGCTGCTCACCCCCAGGAAACAGGAGCAGGAGAAACTCTCCAAAATCTCCAACTCCCTTTCCTCAATCTGTCGCTGTCACTGGTCTGTCCCTCTGTCTGTCCTCGCTTCGTGCAGCAGTGACCAGTAGCCCCACCCCATCTTCGAGGGGCAGCAAAACCTCATTGGGGGCAGATTTCTGAGCAGCCTTTGGCCCCTGTGTGGGGGAAATGCTGGGATGCCAGGAGAAAAGGACCTGTGTCCCCAGAGCTGAGCACACAGGGACTGGGATTGAGTCCCCAGGGAGGGAGCAGAGCTGCCTCCCCCAGCCTGAGGGAGCAGCCTGGCCATGGGCACACCGGGAGGGGCAGTGGGCACTGCCAGGGATTACCCTCTGGTTTGTACCTGGGTTTATTTTCTGTAAAAAAAGATAAAACCACCGTGATTGTAGAGGAGCCAGACGAGAGCTCGGATCTCCACAGGCTGATAAACACAGCTCAGAGCAGAAGAAAAGGGGGAACCACTCCGATTGTGCCCCAGCCTCAAAGCCAACCCCGCTGCAGCCACAGGCTGCTTCTTCCCCCTGCCCCATTGTTTTATCCCTTCCCAATCCCATATCTGGGCCTTGCAGCGCTGCCACTCGGGCCACAAACCCCTCTGGAAGCACCATGGGAATGCGGGGCTGTGTGCTCTGCTGGGCTGCCTGAGATAATGGATGTCCAAATTATTTTTTTGGAAGCTTTTCCTGAAGTGTTTATCTGGCAGGCCCAGGCTGTGGGATCGATGTGCTGCCGGGAGCTCGCTGGCTTTCCATCTCGGCAGCTTTTCTCTGGGAGAGGCTGGGCTGGAGCTTGGCTGGTGACAGGCCCTGATGAGCCAGGTTCTGTTCTCTTTGACAGCCCTCCAGAACATCCTGTGTCGCTTTTATGGGTATCAAAGCTTGGACTCTCTCATAAACCCAGGATATTTTCCTATTAATCGAGGGTCTCTCTCTCATCCAGCTGATGATCCTATTAATGACCCCACACCTGGTACCAATCCAGGCTGTCCTTTTTGAGAGAACCAATTAGTGAAGTGATTTGATTAATCTTCCTCTGGCAGAGGAGAGTCAGATTTGGCTTCGCCTGCATTGGGGTTCTTTGAGCCATGTGGGGACTGATGGGGCTCCAGCCTAGAAGGAGCTCGCTGGGAGTTCCTGCCCTGCCCGGGACATTGACAGGAGGGACGGAGCACATGTGGGAAGGGATGGAGAAAAGTGGGGAAAAATAACTGAGAGACTCCACTCTGGCGGGAGGGAGTCCTCCTACTCTGGGAGGGGAGGGGAGGGGACCCATCCTCCAAGGTCACAGGGTACCCTCTGCCTGATCCCAGACACTTTTTCCTGGCATGTTCACCACTGAAATAACTGCTCTCTCCATGGCATTCCATCCTTGTAATAACTGCCCTTTCCCTGCAGGTAAATCCCTGGAATAACTGCCCTTTCCCTGGCAGGTCCTTGCCTTTGGTGCAGGGCATCCCAGCCCAGCCCCAGTGCCCAGCCCCTCTCCAGAGGCTCCAGCAGAGGTTCAGCTGCACCATGGTTGGAAATTCCATTTAATTCCTGCATTTGTCAATATTTTCCTGTCTGGTATTAAATTAACATAATTAGTGCAGCTTAAGAATGAGGGAAACTCTTTAATGCAGCTGCTGTCCCAGTATTTCCCCCTGAGTTTCCAAAGCTGTAATTCCCTTCTCTCCTGCCATTGGAAATAATCCCTTGAAAGCCTGGAAGTGGAATGCACTGCCTGCCTTTGCAGTTGTTTTTCTTTGTTGTGTTGCTCAAACAAAGAGTAAAACACGCAGTTGAAGGCTCTGTGACTTTTATTTTAGATTAAGGGGAATAAACAAAGAACGAACTTTAAACACTCTGGGAGAGGGAGCATCTGATGGGTACCTGAGGCAAAAGCTGCTACAGCAGCAGCCAGTGCTGCTTGCTCACCCACCCAAAAATGGAAGCCCTGGAGGTGACTTTGCTCCTCCTGAATATTCAGAGCATGCTGAGACCCCAGCAGGGCTCGTTTGCTGTGAGTCCCTCCCTCTGTCACTCCTCAGGGCCGGGGCTGGATTCCACATCTCCAGACGCGTTCCAAAACAAGGGGGTTGTTCTGGAAGCCACGGCAAGGCCTGGCTTGGGAAGACACCTCAGGAAACCCTGAGCACACTTTGCCTTTTGCACGACCCTTTGGCTGATCCCTGAGTGTCCTGGATCCGCTGGGGTCTATAAAATCTCCAGGAAAAAGGGAGTTGTTTTAGAGGAGCTGACGCTTGGGGTTTGTTGGAAGCCAGCAATTGTCTGCTGGATCCTCTGGAGCCTGGAACGAGCAGGAGCAGCGCGGGGGCTGCTCTGGGGAGGGGGGGCTCTCCCTGCCAGCCCCGAGGGCAGCCCGAGCTCACAGCCGGGCTCTGGAGCGCCCGAGGAGCCCCTGATGCCGCCCCTGATGCCGGGTGTACCGAAGCTGCCGAGGTCTGGTACCAGAGGCGCTGGCCCCTCCGACGGACCGATGCCCTTGTGGGCTGTGCTGAGCTACCAACGCACAGAGGAGCTGAGCTGGTGACTCTGAGGTGTGAGAGAACCATCACGTGTTACCACGTCTGGCTCTGTCTCCTGACAGCTTATCCTGAAATCCCCCGGAACGTTCCAAAACCCAAATTTCTGCTGCTTGGGGTTTTTTTAAGCGCTGTTATCTCCATTATTCTGCTGCTAACAAGCTGTGGCCTCGCTTTCTGGAGGTCACAAGCAGCGACAGGCTCCCTCCTTTGCCCAAAACCTTTTTGTTCCACTCTCATTCCCTCCATCCCTTTCCATAAACTCTAAGCCCATGACTGACAGCCCAATTTAAACTTAATGTTTAATATTGCAATCAGGAATGATATTTTGTGTTTGCTTTTTGAAGTGAGGAGAAAGGGTGGCAGCATTTGCCTCTTTGCAATCATGTCACCCTCAAAAGGGAACACATCCAGCAAAGTGAAATTTTGCTGGCGAAGAAGAAAAAGAAAAGGAGGGGGGGATAAAAAAGAGCCGAGATTAACATCCTTTAAAATGTTCCTGTTTACTCCTATCGTCTCAGAGCTAACTTTAAATAGGATAAAATGATCCTTTAATCCCCTTTATCTTCTTAAGAGCTGCTGTAAAAGATCTACTTGACATTTGAGAAACAGGAAAAAAAACAGGAGTAATGTTCCTCAGAAATGGTGGATGGGAGAGATTTGAGTTGAGCAAAATGGGAAGATTTGGCTCCTCAGCTGGGCAGAAATTCCTGTGGGCTCTTCTGGGGGATCCCACAGGGCAGGAGCACATCCTTGGAGCTGCCTGGTTTGTCAGAACAGGCCCGGGACAGGGAGTGGATCCTGAGGTCTCCTTGAAAATCCATCTGATAGCAGGAGAGGAGTTTGGGAGAGGTTTCCATGCTCAGGTTGGCACTAAAGCCTCTCGCTGTTCCCGCTGCTGTTCTGATCCTGTTTGAGGATCTGGCGTCTCTCGCTGGCTCGTTAGCGGCGGCCTCATTTGCACAGCATCTGCTTAGCCCTGGATAAATATTCCCTGCAGCTGCTGAACGGCCTCCTCTCCATTTCCAGCCTGGGCAGAGCCTTGGATCATGAATCAATCATGGGAGCTGCAGCTCGGAGCTGAGCAATGTCTGCTCCTCACGTCGGCCCCTCGAGGAGGAGCCTCTCCCTCCCCATGCCCCCTTTTCCAGGGAGGAATGACAGAGTGTCCCCAAACACCTCCAGTGTCCTCAAACAGGTCCAGGGTGTCCCTAAACACCTCCAGAGTGTCTCCAAGACCTCCAGAGTGTCCTTAAACATCACCTGGGTGTCCCCAAACTGCTGCCGGGTGCCCCCAGACACCTCCAGGGTGCGGGGCAGCCCCAGGAGTGGCTCTGAGTGAAGAGCAGGGGACAGAGCTGTCCTCTGGGGTCACAGGGGGTCACAGGGGGTCACAGAGAGGTCACAGGGGGTCACGAGGGGTCACAGAAAGGTCACAGGGTGTCACAGAGAGGTCACAGGGGTCACTATGGGGTCACAGAGGGGTCGCCTCCCAGCCAGGTGAGCGCTGCCACGCCCTCCCAGCTCTCCCTCCCCCCGAGGCCTTCCCAGGCCCCCTCCCAGCCATGCCGGAGCACGGGAGCTGCTGCCATGGATGGGGCCGGACACAGCTCCAGCCCCTGCCCCTTGTCCCCGCCCGGGCTGGGTCGGGCGGCGGGCAGGGGGCTCGGGAGCCGCTGCTGAGCCGGGGCTGTGCCCCTGCTGCTCCAGGGGCCCGGCTGCCACCTCCAGGGAGGGACATGCCAACCCCACTGGGAAGTGATGATGGCAGATGGGAGAACAGCTTTTACCTGGTAGTATCTTTATGTAAAACAAATTTGTATAATTTACAGTTACCCTGATCCCTGCTCACATTCCCTGATCCCTGCTCACATTCCCTGATCACTGCTCACATTCCCTGATCTCTGCTCACATTCCCTGATCACTGCCCACATTCCCTGCCCACATGGGACTCCTCACAGACAGCAGATTTAGCTCAGTTTTTTTCTGGGAATGCACCAAAGTTGCTTTAACCGATGTGTTAAAGCTCCTGACGCAGGGCAGCGCTGTAGGAACAGGGCAGGGAGAGGGGAGTGGGAAAAAGGGGAAGAAGGGGATGAAGGGAAAGAAGGGAAAGAAGGGGATGAAGGGGGTGAAGACGATGAAGGGGGTGAAGGGGATGGAGGGAAAGGAAGGGATTAAAGGGACGGAGGGGAAGAAGGGGATGGAGGGGAAGGAGGGGATGAAGAGGATGAAGAGGGTGACGGGGAAGGAGGGGATGCAGCAGCTGCTCCATCACCTCCCGCAGCTCCATCCCAAACCCTCCCCAGGCTGCTCTGTAGCTGCGGGGGCACTGCGGCCCCGCAGTCACTCGGGGTGGGGCTTTCCCAGCGATTCTTCCCTTGGCTCCTGAAAAACTTCTGGGCTGCTCCTCAGTTATCCAGGATACAGGGTCCTTCCATCAAGGAGGGGCATCCCAGGGAAGTGCTCCTGGATTGTGGGAAGAGAGCAAAGTCCTGGTTTATCCTTTATCCCAACTTTCCTGAGAAGGAGAAGGGGACTGGAAGTTTTGGGTCTCACCCCATGGGAGGGGGAGCAGCCAGGGAAGGATCTCCCCCAGCTGTGCCACGTGGACCTGACTGAGCAGGCACACCCAGGATTGTGGGGGGTGTTCCAAAGGGCTCCAACAAAGGGGCTGAGGGGGAGACAAGGATTGGGGAGAGTGTGGGAATTGAGGAGATTTTATACCACGGGAGATTTGGAAATGATAATAAATCTGCAGGATCACCACCCAGGCAGGAGCACAGAGGGGTGAGAAACACTTTAGGTAAAGCTGTTCCCTGGCGTGTGACTGTTGGTACAGGATGCAAAAAGCAGGATAGGAAAGGGGAAAGAACACGGATACAACAAAATATGGGAAATTGTATTGCAGATAAAAATCCTGGAGATACAGAATGGTTTGGGTGGGAAGGATCTTAAAGCCATCTCATCCCACCCCATTCCATGGCAGGGACACCTCCCACTGTCCCAGGCTGCTCCAAGCCCTGTCCAGCCTGGCCTTGGGCACTGCCAGGGATCCAGGGGCAGCCCCAGCTGCTCTGGCAATTCCAGCCCAGCCCCTGCCCACCCTCCCAGGGAACAATTCCCAATTCCCAGGATCCCCTCCAGCCCTGCCCTGGGGCAGTGGAAGCCATTCCCTGTGTGCTGTCCCTGCAGGCCTTGTCCCCAGTCCCTCTGCAGCTCTCCTGGAGCCCCTTCAGGCTCTGGGAATAAGGAGAAGGAATGGCATTACGGTGTGGGACAGGTGGAGCTTTACACAGCTGGTGGAGCACTGGGAGGAAATGCCTTTGGGAAGAGGATCTGGAATCCCAGGGATTGTCCAGCCCTTTGTCCCTGGCAGGGTCTTGGAGGAGCCAGGATGGGCAGAGGGGCCCAGTGAGGAACTCTCCCTGTGGGACGCTCAGGAACTTCCTCCCCTCACCCCTGCCCTGTTGCTGATTCCAGCACAGCTAGCCCAGGGACACAACCTTGGGGTCATTCCCCACATCAGGGAGATTCCCTGTGCTTCCAGCCCCTGGGAATGTGCAGGGAAGAGCCACGGGAATCACGAAAAGGGACTTTGAACATCACCTCATTCCAACCCCCAAATGGCTCCAAGTCACCAGGGACGCTTAAAAACTCCAAATGAATCCAACTCAGCACCTCCAGCCAGGGGATTTGGGATACTAGGAAAACGAGGGAATGCTCCTCCACTGCAGGGAAATGCCAGAGTTCCAACATACCAACATTTGGGGAAGAAAAAATATTTTATCACAGGAGTTAGAAAATGCAAATAAGTGTCTGGAGGGTGCTTTCGGAGAGCATTGAAGCAGGTTGAGGACTCGCTTCTCTATTTTAAATCTCCTCTGCTTCCAAGCTCCATCTTTCACTGCCTTTCAAAACTGGGTCTTTTATTAACGAGAGTTAAATTACATAACACTGAAAAAAGCATTTAAAATAATTACTTCCTAACCCCGTTTGCAAAGCCCTGAAGCACGAGGCTTTATTACCCTTATCTTAACTTTCTTAACTACTAATGTTTGAGCAGTTAGGAAATTATCCTTTCCTGTCAGAAATTCCAGCTGCAGTTATTTTTGCCACACTTTTATTAGCCCACCGTATATTGATAATAATCGCAGCATATTGAGGTGTTTCAGCAGGAGACATTAAGGCCAATCAAGTGAATAATTCAACATTTTCAGAATTGTCTGAACACAAATTTACACAATAGCCTGTGACAGAGGAATCTTCGGGGGACGATCAAATAAATAACAGTCATTTTTCAAGAAGGCTGCAGCACTTTCAAAAGAATAATCCTGGCCTCTTTTTCAGTGCCGTGCCGTTATTATTCACGAATGGTGGCTTTGGGGAGCTCTGGAGCTCAGCTCTGCAAAGTTCTCCGTGCTGCTTTGGGCAGAGGCAGCTCCTGCCAGCACAGATCCCAGATTCCTTCAGCCCTGCACCTGGATTTTCCCATTTATCGGGCAGAAAATATAGAATTATGGAGTGGTTTGGGTTGGGAGGACCTTAAAAAAGATCCAGTGCCACCCTCTGCCATGGCAGGGACTTCCCACTGTCCCAGGCTGCTCCAAACCCCATCCAACCTGGCCTGGGACATTTGCAGGGATCCAGGAGCAGACACAGCTGCTCTGGGAATTCCAGCCCAGCCCCTCCTCACCCTCCCAGGAAACAATTCCTTCCACATTTCTCACCCTAAATTCCCCTCTCTCAGTTTGAACCCATTACTGCTTGTTCTATCCCCACAGTTCTTGATGGATATTACACATATGTTCTATATAACACCATATATTGATGGGGTTTTACAGTCTGATTACAAAACCCATATTAGAACAATATGTCCCTGTGCACATCCCTGGGATTTTTGCACATTTTTTGTCACCCTGGGATTTTACACATTCCCTGGAAAGCGTTTCCATCCTGTCCTTTTTTCCTACTTTTTTCAATTTTTTCAATGTGAAAGATGAAAAGCGCCCACAAAGCTCCAGCTTAGCTGGGACCATGATTTCCAAGAAGATTTTGTCTCAGTTTAAGCCTGGATTTTCCAGACAGTGCTTTTGGAGTAGCCTGGACTTGGGGGCTTTCAGCTGCATCTCGGCAGCTCTTCCCGAGGAGGCTGGGAGCTGAATTATCTCTGTGCAACAGCAAAAACTGCTCAAGGAGAAAAACAATTTCTGAGCTCTTATCAAAGGAAGCCTCGGAGCTGAAACCTCTCCTTTACCTGTCAGGATTCACCTGCCCAGCCCCTGTGCTCTCTGATAAGGCAGAGCCTCTTCAGAGCACCAGGATAGGCCTTTCCCATTGGGATTTGGAGCATCCCCAGCCCAGATATCCAGCTGCCAGGGCTGGGGTGGGCTCAGTGTTCCTATGGCTGCTTTTCCTTAAACATTTTTGGGGGGAATTGGTAATCCAAGTGGCTGGAGCACTGATTTCTCCATACTTCCTCTTTTTACAAATAAAAGCACTTTGCTCCCCTACTTTCTGATAAATAATGCTTTAAAATCTGCTGGGAAACACACTGGGATACAGGTGGGATATCTGAGTGGGACTAGAGGCACAGGGGAAGTGCCAAAATCAGGGACAGGAAAGCCTGGGGCTGCAGAGCCTCCTGTGTTCCCTGTCAGCACTGGGAGTTACATCCCTGCCCCTCCCCGGCGCTCCCAGCCCAAATCCAGGGGATGAGGGTGGCAAGGGCCTGAGCAGTGGCTCCTCTCCCACTGCCGTGCACTTCTTTCACTATTGATTTATCCCTTCAAAACTGAGCTCCCATTTGCTGGGATTGTTTTTCATCATCCCTCTCCCAGAGCTGGGGCTGTAGAGCAGCACCTGCACCATCCATCTCTCCCAGGGCTGTCCCTGCTCCTCCCCTGCCTCATTTTTCAGCAGACGCTGGATGTCACCAGGCTTTGGGTTTGGGAGCTGTTCCCTGGCTCCCGGTGCCCCTGTTCCTTCAGCTGCTCTCTCTGTGCTGATAAAAACCCATCACCCTGCATGAACGAGGCCTTGGTTATTTACTGCTCTCTCCTAAGGAATGTTCTGGGATCTGGCTGCTCTTCATCCCTCACTCAGCACCTGGCATGGGACTTTCTGCCTCTTGTCCCCCGAGCCAGACTCCAGGGCTGTGAAATGATGGGGAGAGCACAGGGGACAGGAATTGGGGTGCCTGAGAAGGGGAGGCAGCCAGAGCTGGGAGAGGCAGAGTGGTGTTAATTGTTTTATCAAATGATGAGAGTGTGGGGAAGCACCTGGGGCAGCTGTGCTGGGGACGGCGGGAACTGGAGGCAGAAATATCCCCATTTCTGAAGATCTGGCCTTGGAATGAGATGGGAAATAAAGGAATTCATTTGTATTTAAAGCCAGCAAAAACCCACAGCTTCTGAGAGCCAAAGGCACCAAACCCCAATACTCCCCCTGGATAAATCCCAGAGCTCCTCATTGCCCTACAAGGCATCAGAAACAGGGGCTTATTCTGGCTGTTAAATCTGCAGGTGGCTCCAGGTCAGCCTTTGGAATTGTGGATCCCCTTGCCTTAATGGAGCTGCAAGAAGGAATCTCATGAATTTGACAAAAAACTCATCTTGTGTTGGGGAAGTACTCAAGTCAGCACAGCCTGGAGAGGTGGAGGTGGTCACGGAATCCTGGAATGGTTTGGGATGGAAGGGACATTAAAGCTCATCCAGTTCCACCACCCTGGGGACACCTCCCACTGTCCCAGGCTGTTCCAAGCCCCAGTGTCCAGCCTGGCCTTGGGCACTGCCAGGGATCCAGGGGCAGCCCCAGCTGCTCTGGGAACTCCAGCCCAGCCCCTGCCCACCCTCCCAGGGAACAATTCCTTCCCAATGTCCCATCCAGCCCTGCTCTGCTTGTTTCAGGGGCCTTTTCCTGCAGACAGCTTGAAGGAGGTGAGCCCTGCTCCTCTGGAGTGCCTGGGAATCCTCTTGGAGCCGTGTGCTCAGACAAGGGAAGATCCCAGCAGCTGGAGGGGGGATGCTGCACATCAGAAGGGCAAGAAAAGCAGAGCAGGATGATTTCCTGAAGACGCTGAATTAATCAAATCAAGCTTGAAGCACAACCTGAAGTGGTTGGAGTGTTGATTATAAAAGGCTCTGTAAACATAACGTGGAAATACCCAGTAACTGGTTGTAGTAGTTTGG
>WAAG01091665.1:322-19812 GCA_013390105.1 Tichodroma muraria
TTATTCTTTTGCAGTAATAGATACAATAAGAAGTTCTGTACATAGGCATAGCTCAAAGCCCACTGAAATGAGTTCAAATTTCTCCACGTCTTCAGCAGGATTTCCATTATTGAAGAAGGAACATAAAACTGCATAGTCAAATATACTTTAAAGTAAGAACGTACCCCAAAAATAATATAAAATGAAAGCACTTTAAAAGGCGTGCCCAGTGTGCTGACCTCAGGACATGACACTTCCTATAGCAAAGAACAAAAACTAATCAGTTTCAACATAGCAAATTTGGTTAAAGATGTGCAAATGTGGAGTCCAACATATTCTTACTTGAATGTTAAAAATTTCAAATTCAGGTACAAGAGAGCAGAGGAACGGAAGGTCACTTCTGTACTTTGAGAGAAATTTAATTTTAATTTTAATGGAAGTGTTTAATAATGTAAGTGTAAAGGTAGCAACTCTACAATTGCAGACAAATTTGGCTAATCACCAGTTCTAGTCAGTGTCCATGAATGTGGGGTTCATTTCCATGAGAAACAACAGTGAATGATGTCTTATTCAACTCAAAAAATATTATGTCATCAGGAAAATAGCAAAATCGAGATGTCACCTTTGAGTTCCCCCTCAGCTAAACCCAGCTTGAGCCTAAATTTTGATTTTCCTCCACATTTTAGGATCAAATAGTTGGAATTGTTCATGCAAGAATGCGTGTTATTTTGCAGGCAAGAGAATGAAATGTGTAGATACCTGCTACTGAAATGTGAGTGTCTAGAGAGAGCAAAAGGAAAAAAACATACATTTTTTCCTTTACTTTAAAAAAGGGATGCAAAACAAGCCAAATTAAAAACTGTAGTATTAATATTCCCTTTAAGTAAAGGTGAGGTAAGTATTAAGGTTTTCCTACTTTGGAAGTCATCAGTTCCTAGTTAGAGGCATGTCTCTCAAGTCCTATTTGTGCCCAGCTTCCTGGACTCTGGATCCTTTCACCTGCAACCTCTGCTGTCACTGTGTATGGCCACTACTGATGACTGGCTTGACCAACAGGGCCTTGTGTAATCCAAATTTAGCCAACAGACCAGCTCCATTTTGGCACAATTAGTAGAGCTTTGAAATGAGCACATTTTTCATTTCAGGAGTGTCTCAGTACAGTAGATGAGTCGCCATCACCCTCTCCTGACATGCTCTGCCTCAGAGCAAGTACTCTGCAGAAAACTATGCTTCATACATGTGAATATTTTAGGAGCCGTGAAAAGACAAAAGAGGGAGGCAAAAAAAATGGAGGCAACTCCTGTGCAGGATTCAGGAAGTAGCATCCTTGTTCTCATATTCCAGTGCAAATGGGAAACAAACTAAACCCCCTGAATTTGCACTGCCATAATAACGCATATTATTCTCCAGTAACTGCACTAGCAGTGGCACACCATGGTACCTCAGAGCATGAACAAGCCCTTGGGGAGCCTTCTGTCCATCTGACCTGGACCTGAACAGCTTTGAGCAAGCACATTTCAATTGGGAAGAAAAGCTGCAAAGCGAAGCAAAGCTATATTTTATTTCTGCATTTGCTCGGGTATTTCTGGAACCTATTTGTGCTACAGCAATATGTGCCATGGTAAATAATGGTCAAAAGAGATCAATTAAGCTCTGAAGCTTTACACCTTCACCAGACCTCAATGGCCGTCAGTTCTATTGCCTACTCTCTTGTCATTACTTTTGTGTGAGATAATAAAGTGAAAGTCTTCCTTAGGGAAATATATTGCAACCAGTTTCAGAGGTTTGACTGTAACAGGGGCCAATCTGAATTTCACAGGTTTTTTATAAGGCATATTTGAAATCCTTTTAGTAGTTTGCAACACAGTCAGATACCTTCAGTTAGAAATAACAAATACACAAATACCTGTGTGTCCCCTGGAATGGTCCATTGACACGCAAGTGACATTTGCATCTATTAGAAACCAGCACAATTGTAGTTTCACTTACAACATAAAAAATGAGAAGGTGGTTTCTGACTGGGTCAGGCCAGAATCTGCTATAAAAGAAAGCATTAATCCTGTTTCATACTCTCAGATCTTCTCAAATACATACCAGTAAATTTCAAAGCTGACATACAGTGTTTTCTCTTGTTTAACCCAGATGACTTACAGGACAGTGTTACAGTTTGCTTGAATATTAATATTAGGAGAACCTACTGAAGATCCAGTTAATAGCAGACTTACACATCTTTCACAATGCTACTTAGAATTCAAATAAAATTGCAAATCACAATATTATAATAATGCTTGACAACTGTAAAGTACTTCAGGCATTCTGCCCTTTCATTCTATAAATGTTTTATCACATGCGAAGTAAATTTGACAAACTGTTGAATGACAATTAAAATCTGTCATGGCCTCTGCCTTAAAATGATCTCCAGCTTTTTTTTCCTTACTCTTTTAGAAGATGCCTGTTTAGGAATCAAAAAGTTAGTTTAGTTGATTTCATGGAAATAGTAAAAGTTGGAATGTGCCCCTGAAAAAACAAGGGGAACTTCAGATGAAGCATTCTTAGCAAGGGAAATTATTATTCCTGCCCTATGTCCTTAAGTTCTGTGAAGAATCCTTTCTCATGGATATGTTTTTCCCCCCTCTTCTCATTTCAAAGACATTTTGCTAGGGAAGGAGCGCATCCTAAAAACAGAATCATAGTTTTGCCTACTGTAACATAGTGCAGTTGTCTGACACATTTCTTTTCCTTTATGCTTAATTAAGAAAAAAATCTCTTAAACTTTACAAGACAGGGTTCTGTTGTATAAATGTATACCATTCTATTCAAAGCAGTAGAAATATACAGGCAAGATTAATTTTCTCCCTTTCTTTTGCCATACTTTGTCATCAACTGAAAGAAATTTAAGCTAAACAGGAAAAATATTCTGAGAACAAACAAGAAGAGATTTTTATTGCCCTATAATGTTTAAGTTCTGTTCTCTGGAATAATGCAGCAAATATCAATGGTAAAGGACTAGGGTACTGAAATTAAAAAATCCTGAGATTGGGCATAAATCTACCACAGTTGTGGAAGTGGAAAAATGTGACCATTCAGCATTGCTGTCCCAGGAAAAGACACAGTTGTTTCAGAAGTAAGTCGTGTTTTGGTTTAAACAACTTGGCCATCATTATCACAAGCTGAATCATTAGAAGGGCATTAGGCTACAGGAAACTTTCAAGGGATTCAGCTTTTCAGGGTCACCATCAGTGAGTAAAAAGTCCCATTTCAGAGTAACTGGTAGCTGATGCTTCAGCCAAATCCATGTCCTGATCACATCCCTCAGCAGTGAAGTGCAGATGAAGCTCATGTGCAGAAATGTGAGCAGTCATTTTCAGCATGTGTGGCACTGAATAGAAGAAGTTATCAAAGTCTTTCACTTCTTGGATTCCCTTCCTCAAGTACCTGCCCGTATAAAGTGGCACATCTGAAGTGAGGAGATGGGAAAGTTCTTCGGAGAAAAGGTACTTGGAAATATAAGGAGACGTCTCCTACAATATAACTGAATCTTCTTAGTCGTGTTCTGGCTCTGTTTCATTATTCTTATTTCCTCTGGAAAAGTTCACTATCCTGTCATTTTGTTGTAATAAAATAATCTTAGCCTTCTGGGATTTTATTTCCTTTCTCTGCTTAACCCCAGGATATTTGTAAAGTCTCAAAAAGCTCTAAATCAGAAGTTTCCTAAACCAAACTGGGGCGTGTATTTAAGCTTCTTATTAAAAGAAAAAAAAAAAAAAGTTGGTTTGGGAATTTTTTTTTTTTCAGTAACACGTTTCAACATGCAGCTCTCATTCCAGCCATAGCAACCCAGCCCAAACTGAATGGGAGACTCACCATCAGCCTGAACAGAGATGATCTGAAGTATGAAGAAGGCAGATCCCACGCCCTGGAGAAAGGTGAGAGAGAATCTCTGAGAGCCTGGAGCCATTGCCCTGCTTGAAAAGCCCTCAGCTGCAGGAGGTTGGCTGCCGAGGCTTTTTCTCTCTCCTCCTCTGCACTTTCGTAGCGGGGTCTGCGGTGATGATTTCAAGGAGCACTTTTCCCTCGGCGGGATCCTGCNTAGTGTGAAGGGGAGGGGAAGGTGGGGGGGAGATGTCCAGCCAGCTGGGGTTGGGGAGACGCTTTATCCAGCTCAGTCTGCAGGGCAGCGCACACAGAGAACCGGTGTGAAAAGTCACATTATCCTGCCGGTAAATACCTAATGGATCACGGTGGAAGAAATGCAAAAGCCAGGAGGGAGAGAGAAGGGGGGAAAAGACAAGCGACGAGCGGTAGTAATCCCTGTCTGAGAGGAGAAGGGCAGCTACGCAGCTGGTGCTGCTACGCGGTGAGTTTGTGGGCTTAGCTGTGCATCTCCAGAGGGACGGGTGCAGGCGTGGGGAGCGTTTTCCTCTCCATGACACAAAATCAGCCAGCAGTGCCTTGCTGAGGTCAGCGCTGCAGCGAGAGCGATGGTGCTCAGGTTAGGGCTGAGGGGAAGTGCCAGAAGGCATGGGACCCTGGTGACCAAGCCTCCCTGAAGAAAAGCCCTGGGATGGATTAATCCTGCTATTTCAGATTGCAGCTTCAGGACAGGGCATGAGGAACTGAAGGCTGAAGTCGGGGTGCATGAGCTGGTCCCTGTCAGCACTCCTGGTCCAGGTGAATGGTCTTGGTCAGGTTTGAACACTCTGAAAGAGCTGATGAAGTTACCAGTTCCCACTAGCACTTACAGAACTGACATCTGTCCCTCATTCTCATTCCTCTTATATTTGTCCCAACACAAATCAAAAGAAACCCCCACAATGAGAGGAAACATACTAGTGGTGATGCCAGGATTTATTTAGCTAAATATATAAACGGAATAGTTTTGTGTTGCTGTTGGAACTCAGCAGGGCTCAGAAATGTTGTTTTCATATTCCCATCCTATTTTGCTTTTATTTCAGCTTCTTAAAATTTTTTCCCTTAGAAATTTGAAGCTGGGCAGAAATGTTCAGTCTGGCAAGAAACTATGAGCCACCGGGAGCAGAAATAAGGAGCTGACCCTTCTCACTGCTGGAAGCCCTGGTGTCCTACAAGACAAGGTGCTGGTAGGCAGCTACAGGCATGGTCTGAGAACGATGAATTTGTGCAGTTCTGGTTTTGGTCTCATGAAAATGAATCAAGCTCAGGAACTCCTGTATAAGAAATTCAAGGAATCAAGTAACAGCATAGCAGTAGAAGCTTTTAAAATACCTACATTTGATGAATTTGGGAAGATGATGCTCTGATCCTGTTGACTTTAAAAGAAATGTAGCCTTCTTCCTCTTCTGTATACCATAACTGGCATATGAAAGTACCGGCTGAAAACTTACAGATAGGTTTTAGGTAGCTTTGAATTTTCTGTTTATCCAGGGAATAGGATTTCTCTGTCTAGCACCGTTCTGTTTTGCATTGCCTTGCTAGCCTAACTCTTAAGGATTGCCTCCAAAATTAGAAGGATGAGAAGTTTCTTTCTCACTTCATTCTTAACATAGGATGGTTGGCATAACACAACTACAAAAGTGCATTTCATTTCAACAGAAACTCCATGCTCTGTATAACAGGAATGAACATACAATATGACACAAAGGGAAACAGAAAATTGTAACATGCATTGAGTTTATGTTTCTTTTACTAGAAACGTAGCTAATGGCGTAAAATGCAGTTTTAACCCTCCGGTACACCAATAGTTCTGCCCCTATTTCAAAAAGTGGTGGACACTTTTAGTGAGACAGCGAAGAGATTCCATGAAACTGAGTAAGCAATTGCAGCAAGACTCACAGGCATTAACAGAGCATGACCACAGCAATAGCTCCAGGTTTCCCTAACACTTGTCATAGGGATGATTACATTTTTGGCCCTTTGCTGTCATCATGAGCTTGGCCAAAGCAGGCTGAGGAAAGGGCAGTATCTTCCGGATTTCCATCTAAAATTCCTAAGGTCTGTCAGGTTAGTTATGCTACAATTGGCTCGTTTCCTTGTGTTGATATATGTTAAGGCATGCTGCCACTCTGGCTCCTGTCTTGGAAAATCTCAGCTTGTATTCTTGAGTAGAACATCTTACAGATTTTAAAGAATTACCACAAGACCTGTTCCCTTTTGAAGGCATGAACAGTTCATAGAATGACCTGGCTTCTTCCTGCCATCCATCTCAACTGTAAAGTCTGTAAGTGTGGAAAGGTAAGGGTATTTACCAGTTATTAATTCCTGGAAGGTAAGTATTTCACTGCCAAAAAGTTGTCCTTCCAGTCTTATATTTCTATCAGTAAAAATTCCTAGTCTTAGTGTATTTTGGAAGATTTTTATAAAGCTCAGCAGAGTAGGTTTTATACTTAGAAGATATGCATGGTTTTGCATTGAAATCACATTAATCAAGAAAAAAATCCTGCTTTTAGAATCAAATCTTTTTTTGAACCAAAATCTCAAAATGAGATCTATAAGTTAGGATGCTTAGAAACAGATATAACCTTTTGCTCAGAACCTCTGGCATTCATGGCACTATAGTAACACATCAGTCAGACTATTCAGTGTATAAAATACAATGTATTATGACAGATTACAAAAGATTAATTGTGCCTGCAGCTTTACACCACTGATAGATCGTTCCTGCCTTGGGAGCAGTGAAGGTGCCAATGGGGATATTTTATAAAATAGTGTTTCATTGTGTGCAAACTTCTGTGCAGTGAGTAAGACACCGGAAGGCACTGGGTTATAAAGCATGTACATACGTGTGTGAATGCACACATGTAAGATACTTGTGTGCTGTGAAGCATGGAGTAAAGATTTGGACATCTACCTGAACATCACCTGTGCATATTTACATCTGGAATATGTCATTCAAGTTAGAGTGGATTTTTAAGACTAAATAAAACAACTAAAAGAAATAGAAGTGAATAAAGACACATTTGCAAACAGCAACACATGTATTTACAGTAGATATTATTGTATTTGGTCTCTTCATATCTACTACTAGGAATACTTACTTTCTGCCACTGAAAATTTATATACTGTAAACACTGCTCCAATTTTGCAAATTCTAACACATGATCTTTTCAAGATAAGGACTAGGATCCTAAAGTCTTGAGAAAGTAGACACTCCAAAACTTGTTATCTCAAGCCAAGCTGGGAAGATGTTGGGAGATTTGTTTAAGTGCTGCAGCTGGCCAAGAAACTGGTCTTTGAAGAATGCTGGAAAGTAATAGGAATGGTCACTTTTCATATCAGAATAAAGCACAATAGAAATAAAGTTTCTGTTCAGAAAAAGGTACCTCTCTTCTATCACTAAAGCATGAGATTCTGTTTAATTTGATTCTCTGCATAATGCAATACCTTCAGATGTTGACAGTCTGCATAACTGAGCTTGAAGAACTGAATTTAAATGGGATATAGGCTTTAGGTTTATTTATCATCCTAAATTTTCACCATTTTTAAGAAATAGATCCAGATTAATATATGAGCAAGGTGGTGACTAAATTGCTCTAACCAGCATAATTATTAGAATTTATAATACAGTCTGGAAGTTCTGAAGTCATCTCTTGAGCTGAAGTTGAAAGGAGCTGAATGCAAAAATAACTGAGGCACACAGTTTGCTTGGTGCCCTACACTCAGCTGCAGCATCTACACAGGATTATGGCACTATAGGATAGCTGTGTAACTATTTGCCGTGATCCATGCCCAGGTATGAGTCACCATTTCCAAACTTCCAGATACCAGCTGATCTGCATATAAACACAACCGAATATCTGGTTTCCTATGGGCCAGACATGATGACGGTGGCACTCCGTAGATACTGGGGGACTGTGGAAACCAAAGAGGATTTGGGTTCTGCAGCTTAGTAGCGCATCAACTCGTAAGCCTGCACAGCCTCTCCAGACTCTCTCTCTTCACATATAGACAGAGATAACCAACTTTACACACTGTTCTGATATGCTTTTAGTAAATCAATGTAAGTTCTTTGTAGGTACTTTCATAGTATCATATCATTATAATGGGGGAAGTCTATGCCCTGTGCCTCTGTTAGAAAAGGACGTCAAGAATTATGCTTGGCTTCCCAAGGACCGTGTAAAGGGATCTGAAATACTTAATAGATTATATAGCATTTACATACAAGCACTGCAATGACATCTCCTAAAGGATATGGAGTCTGTGTGGCTGAAAGGCAGGCAGGGAACCTTGGTAGTACTGTACACCTATTGTTTTCATGGATAGTACACCTACTGCATATTGGGATCCAAACTTATTCTGCAGCTGTATCCAAGCTTCTAACCCCCAAAAGCTAACTGGAAACGTGAGAGAAAAAAGCAGGAGAGAAAGATTTCTTTGTTTATAAAATGTGAATTATTAGGCAATGGCAACACAGACAAACATTTTTCAGTGTCTGGCAGTCTGCAACAGTCTACTAGCTGCAGGGAACTTTTTATTTTATTTATACAGAGTGTTTGCACCTAATTAAATGTAAAAGTAGAAATGTGCAGAACTACCTGAAAGTAATTCAGGGAGCTGAGAAAAAAAAAGAGAAGATTTTTAAAAAAGGAAAAAGACATATTTCCCCCACTTTGTGGGTGGTGGGCTGAACACAGGGACCTGTGTCATGGAGCTGCTGACCCTAAGAAAGAGTGTGATTCTTACACTTACATCATGCTGTGTGGGGTCAGGCATTGTCACGGGATAAGTTGTGACCCTCATAAATCATTGCCATGTAAACTATAAAATCACACTTCATTTCTTGGAGACTGAGCAGTCTTAAGAGAAGAATGAAGATATTTGGTCATAAAACAGCAGCTGCAATGTTAGTGATATACAAAATTAATTCTTTTTTTCTGACAAACAGAGGTAAACCAAATTTTGGCTGCCCTTGGCTGGTGTTAACTGGCTGGGGGAGTGCGGTAATATTTATTTTCTTCTTTTTTTAAGGCCTTGCAGTAGCTTAATGGGTGAAAGTTATGTAGCAGTGTAGAAAATGATGCAATTTTACCCAAATGGTTTATCTTTGCTCTCTGTGGGCATCTGTAAAAGTCTAGGTGGATAAGAATCTAATACCTTGCCTAGATTTCCGTGTTGAGCCTGCAGACAAAACACTCCCATTTTACTATTTCATCCAGTTTCTCACACTCTCCAACCTTCTCCAGCCATGATCTGCAGTTAGATGAGAGAGAGCAATTAAGTTCAAGGCTGCCTGCATCTACCCAGTCTATAGCTGCTGAATGCCTCACACTATGGATATGTGGCATGGCATGAGCATGTATGGAGTATGGCTCATCTCACAGTCCCAGGGCAACAACCCTAGATAAAAGACAGTCCCGTCCTGAGGTCTCATGGTGCTGTCAGTCTCCTCCAAAGCAGGCTGCCCACACCAGCACCTGTACCTGCATCAGCAGGTGCTGTGCTGCATCCCCTGCACACACAGAGCAACAGGGACCAACACACAAGAGGTGACCTTCAGTATTTATCACAAAACTTCACACTGTACCCACCCACTCCCACTTCAAGTGCCTCCAACCACCTGTGAGCCACACTGCATGGAGACCCAAGAATACTACAGGGCCAGTGGCAGGAGGACTTGGGCCCCAGCAAAGTTGTCACCTCCCTGGCACACAGCTCGTAGCATGGAGTTTCCTTCCCGTTGCAGAACTGGGCTCCAGCATCTCCGCTTTGGTTTTCAAAGGAACACATCCAGTCCTTGGGTTTGCATACAGATCCTTGCAAATATGGAAGGAGGAGGAATCCTTCAGAGCTGCAAATGCTCCCAACCAGCTGTAGGGAGTATACAAGGCCGCGGTTGTAGTGTTTGTCATGTTTCCAGCATAGCAATTAACTTGTCGTTTACTTTACCAGTCACCTAATATTTTGACTTTGTGTCTCAGCTTCCTTCTACAGCTATTTCCTAGGAGTTCATTTAATTGCATTCTAAGGTATGTTCCCTGGACCTTAAGGCACCCGAATTTCTCCTCAGGCGTTAGCTCTGCCCTCTAGTGCTGTGTACTACACAGGATGTTGTGTCACAGAGCCATGGCTGGTGTCCAAAAGCTGACTGGTCAAACACTAAACTGCCAAAAACATACAAGTTGACTAAACTGACTTGACATTTTTTGTGACTCCTGGGGGTGGGTCACTAGTCTATTTCTAATTATTTAAACAGCAAACCTCTTAAACACAGCCTGCCTAAACTCAATTTTACAGCACCAACCAGTTCAACTAACATCTGTATATTGCACGTTTAGGTCGCTCAACCTGTGGCTCTGATCCACCCCACAGGTTCTTGGCTGCTGGGGGTGTGGCCAAGTGTTGTGTTGAGCAAAGGCAGCTGAGAAAGTTCTTCACCTCAGTGCCTGGAATTAAATGTCCCAGTGAAAGGAACAGCAGAGCCAAAGGGAGTCCAGGGCTCTGCTGAAGCAGAAGGTTTTTGCGGCAGACTGTCACAGTAACCAGCCATGGTACAGTCATGAAACGTGAGTTTTGGCCTGAATGCTTTGCAGTTTGCAGACCTTATGCAAGAACTTGTGACAGTGCTTTGCGCTAAGCCAAATTCGTATTTTTAAGTAGAGTTTTATGCAGACTCTAAAGTGCTGTGTTTTGCTAATTCCACTTGGGGAAAATGACATTGCTCAAACGTGCTGTAGCAGCTAGGATAAAGTTGTCATGTTTCCTAACTCAGCAGGACTGAGTACAGCGAGTTGGAAGCAAGGTTGTTGATAACAATATTTGAAATGCCTTCCCTCACTGCACAAACCAAGCATGCCATTGCTGAGGTCACTATAATTTTTGGTAAGACAATAAAGAATAGGAAAATGAAAAGTGCTGAAGAAGCTTTGAGTCTTTCTTGTCATAGCTGCTTATTTGTATTTGGAAAGAAAATAACCTTCCACAGTCAACATCTTCCCTTTTTCCACACAGCATGCTGTCAGGTCAGACCTCTTTCACACCTCTCCATGATCTTTCCAATATATACAGGTACTTGAGAAGCATGGAACTGAGCATTTGGGAGCATAAGACTTCTTAGTGATATGCAAAGATCATTGGAAAAATTAGTAAAACAGAGAGTAGATTAGAAAAGCTCATGCAGATGCAATATTTCCAAGCTGCTGCAGGAGTTTGGAGAATTGAAGCGTGGAGAAGAGGATAGAAGGAAAATTATTAAGCTCTTTTGCTCTTAGACTAGGGAAGCCTAATTTCTGTTTTCTCAATTCCCCTACCTCCACCTTTTCAGAAAATATGTCTATCAGGTTCCTCTCAATCTCTTCTCCTGTATCTTTTTGCATCTTTCCTCCAACATTTCAGCTTCTGACACTCAGTGTCCCATGTGTCCCATGGTGACACTCAGCTCTTCTGATGGGATGTGTGGGTGTGGGGGTGTGTGTCAAACACCCAAGGAACTTATATCAGCAGACCTACCTGCAGTCAGTTTCACAGTAGTTACTGTAGTTCACTTTGGGAGCGTCACCTTGCATCTTCTCCCTTTCAAAGCACCCTTCAGTTTGTGTCAGGAAAACAGACAGACAACATTCAAACCACGTTCACACTACCTGCCAAATACCATCCAAAACATCTAAAGTTCACTACACTTCCATCCTTGCAGTAAGTCCAGTCATCAAGAGTTGACTAACATTTGAACAACTGTTAAGGCAAACCCCACAACCCCCTAATGGTGATGGGGGTTGAGTAATAGCACAATTTGTGTACCAAAATATGGTCTTAAAAGTCTATGAGTTACTGTCAGCCCCTTGAACTGGGGGGCTCTTAATACTCTTGAAATGGGTTTGAGTTGAATAATATAAGGAATTGGTGTGTCCACAAATGCCAGGCTACTAACATTGCAACCAAACCACTGATTTTTATTGCCCACTACAAAAATAGTAGTGGATTATTATTAGCTACAAAAACCCCTGAAAATATAAATATGTTACATTAAATTTAAATGGACACCAAAACATGCTCTTTTAGCAATGGAAGTAGCCAGGATATTTTTGATATTAAAATATTTGCTTAGGAAAAAAAAAGACCTATTATCCCTCATTTGGTTAAAAATAAAAAAAAACAAAACCAAGAAGAAGAATCAACACTGTGTGTCCTCAAAGAATTGATCATTTTGACTCCATAAGTAGAAGGAAATTTGCTGAATAACTGTATTCCTAGGCCAGTTCAGGGTTGAATATTCCTATTGAGAAGATGAATAATTTTTTTTTAACATATTAATCATGTATTTCATTTGCAAACAAAACTGAACCCTGCCCTGAAGTTTGGAACATCTGCAATTTGTAATTGTACAAAGAAGCTGGGAGAAGGGAATCAAAACAGAAGCTTTTTTGTGTGTACGTGCATGCATGCATGCACACCCACTTGTGTGGGTGGGTGTGCTCGTGTGGGTGTAGGAGAAGAGGGAGGGAGAGAAAAAAGGAGAAATATTTTCCTTGGTTCTTTGTTTTTGCAGCTCAAGACCTGGCAGTAGGTGATTTCCAGGCATGGATCTAATGTTGCAGACTTCATCATATGCTGATACCGCCAAATTACATATGCAGCTAAGGCTTCCCACTTGGAGAACTTTTGTATTTTTTCTGTGTGCCTCATGAGCATGTGATATGTTTTATTAAATGTATGAAAAAGATGCTCTAAAAAATCAAATTAGATTTAAATTTCAATATTTGCCAAAAAAAAAAAACTATGGGATAGGGAGGTTAAATAGCAAGCTATTTAATAAATAAAGTATTTTGATAAATAAACTAGTATTTAATTATACAATAAATATTGCCTCATTTCAGTAGCTGAGGTATTGCTGACCAAGTTACTTTACCAAAAGTCAATTTTAAATCGGCAACAAATTATTGAGAAACACATAATGCCTAAAGTAAGTCCTGTCTCAATCTTGTTTGGTCTTTAGTCACAGCATATTTATCAGTCCATCTTTCCTTTTTATTTGCCTGATCCTTTTTGGTGTCTTTCAGTCTATTTGTTGCTTTTGCAGAGCACAAACAGTACTTACTACTAAGCCAAGCAGTCTTAAGGGAGGAGACATGAGAGAGAGCTTTGCATGTGAATGCTAAATACAAATACACTGTGCCTTTGTATGCAATAGAGAGTTCATGAAAATTCTGGGTTTTTCTGTGTTTTGACCTTTTACTGGTCAGTTATATCACAATAGCCATTTTAGCTTCTCATCCAAGTCACAGAATCAATGCTTCTCTGGTTGTGTATTCATCACTCAGTGAAGACACTTCCTTCCAGGTAGAATGTGTACAAGGAGCCTTATTCTAATTTTGGCTTTGCATTTGAAATCTGTGGGGGAAAGAAATCCTGACATTTACCAAGATTGAATGTGGCTCACCAACTACAACAAAGCCAAATCCAACATCCCTAACTAGATAACATGTTAATTACTCTTCATTCCACAGGGACATGGGATACGTGGAGTGGCTAAGCAGGGACTAAATGTGACACATCTATTTCACAAGTTATAAGAGTAGATGGTTGCAAAAAGAACATGGCTCATGCTACAAAAATCTTGCAAACTCACTGACATTTAAGAGAAGATGGGAGGCAGTTTAATGTACATTAAGTAGGACATCTCCAATTTTTGGGGCAGAAAGAGAAAAGAGAGCAATGGAAAGACAATTTGACATCACATGAAAGGGATAAAGATACTACAGGAGACCCAGTAACAAAAATACACAGAAGAGTAAAAGGGGAAGAAATTCTGAAATAAAGAAGAACCTTTTACTTTGAAGAAATAGCCAGACTTCCGTATTTTGCTGAATTTTTCCTTCAAATCTTCTGTAAGTCATGTATCATGTATTCTCAGGCTACAAAAAATCAGACTGTGATAGTCCTCACCAGTTACATACCTGCTAAAGAATGCAAATTTTGCGGATTTAATTTCAGAGCTAAGAATTTTAAGAGTGTCCCTCCAACCCAACTCTCTGAAGATCTCTGAATTTCAAGTTAACTTGGCCCTGTAGAAGACACATAAATGCAGAACTACCCGAGTGTGCAGCATTTAGAAGTTTGAAAATACCTGGTCGTCCAAGGTCCACCTGCTGCTGCCCATTTGCTTTGGCAGTGCTAATTCTTGGTTAAATATTGGCACAATTTCAAATAATTAATTACAGATACATAGCTATTTATAGTCTTGATAGATTCCAGACCTCCAAAGCCACTGTCATACTGAAGGACAGGTATAAGCAGAATTATCTTTGCTCTTTGTTAGCTTTGCTTTCTCCTCCTAAATCTTTCCCATGCCGAGTATTTCAATCCTCCTGCTTCATCTTGGTTTTCACCCTTGCCCTCCATTCTCTTTTTAGTTTCCTTAAGTTGCTGCCTCTCCTTCCCTAACTCCCTGTTTTCATGTTTTAATTCATACTAACTTGTCCACTTTCTTCTTCTTCTGTCCTACCCTAGACTACAGCAAACAAAACAAAACGTGAGGTGAACAAGAGAAATTATTTCACCTGCAGTAAGCTTATTGCACATCTTATGCTATTTGGTACATGAAACCTTATCATAAGGCTAGGGCTGGACTTGAGAAATAGTAATTTTTATTTGGAAAAGAGAAAGCAGCTTTCTAGCACACATGGTTTCTGAGAAAATATAATCTGAGCATACCCTGAAGACTAAGAAACCAAAGGCAAATAAAGGAACCTCAAACTGATTATTTTTAAGCCAGAAGGCAAATAAAAAGGAACTCCAAATTGATTATTTTTAAGCCACCCTCATCACGTATGATTTTGGAAGACCTAGAGCTGGCAGCAGTGCAGCACAGATCAAGCAGGGGATTTGCCAAAAATCAATCTGAGCTTTCTCCATATATTTGCTTCCTCTTCTACTCTTACCTTAAATCTTAGTGCAGGATCTTTTGGGGCTGACTGTTAGAATCTGTTGCCTGCAAAACAGCAGTATGCACCCTGAAAATCGGTGAAAAGAAGTGGTGACTGAAATAAGGAATAGAGGAATTTTGTGAGTGTTGTGCTTCCTCCTTTCTCAATTCCCAAGTGTGGATGGGCTCTGAGTCTGGCTCTGAAAACAATGTACTCTTTTGCCTCATTTCTGTGGCTGGTCCCCCAGGCCACCTGTCCTCTTGTGACCACAAAGACCAAATAATGGTGCAAAATAGTGGCAGCGTGACAGCACTGGCAAGTGATGAGCATAATTTGCACTCAGGTTCCCTTGAATGAAAAGGGAACATGCAAAGCCACAACATCATCTATCTTCACCTTGCATGTGAGGGGTATTCCTTAGCTTTGTTTTTAACAGCCTCAAAATGTCTCAGTAACAGCTTAGCTTACATAAAAAACTTCTCCAAACTTGACCAGATCTTTGAGATGGGTGTTTAACTCTCATCAGCCTTTGTATTTTCTATTTCGTTTTGTTATGAGAGGGAGCAGAAAAATTACAGACCTGTGACAATGTTCCCAGTTCTCTGTTGTTTCCTTATGTTTGTGTAGACAAAGTGTCTGGCACTCTGGTCACACTGGAAATACCCCACGACATGCGCCTCTCTGTGCAGCTGCTATCTTATTTTTCAATCTCTTCCAGGCAAGAATTTATCTCTTCCACTCTGAGCTGATCTACAGCTCAGAAATCAGAAATTGTGAAATCCGTAAGGGAAATAGCATACAAAGAAGAAAAACAGCTATTTACAATTATAGCGACTGGGGTTTTTCCAAGAAATTCCTATTTTGTGTATTCCTCTGCCCACGGTGTTTCAGTTCCTGTGGTGGATAGTTCGATGGATACGAATTGGAACGACGTGCAACACCGTCAGGGCAGAAACAAATGCAGAAAGCTTGGCAGCGCTGCTGTTGGCTGCCTGCTGGGGTCGAGCATATGGAGGCTAATCGGCGGTGTAGCTCAGGACACGGCGAGTTAGGGCTCGATTGCTGGGAGCGAGCCATGGAAAAGGTCCAGCAATTCCTGTCCAAGCAGAACCAAGCATGAGGGTTTTGTGGGTGCATTGCAGAGGTGCGTGCCCGCCGTGCCTGCATACACGGCGTGAGGAAGACAAATGTCTCTAAAGCCTCAGCAATGCTAGGAGATCACAGATTCAGGTTCACCTTTCCAGAAGTGCACCAAGCTCTTTCTGCATGTTGTTGCCACCCTGCTTCTCCTCTATGTGCAGGCACACCTGTCTCCTTCCTGAACATCCTTGCCATTTCTAAGTTTTCATGTTACTGAGTAAATGGGAATAAAACAGGTTCTAAACTTACCCTGCTTCTTCCCTGAGCTGCACAGGAAGATAAGGTGCTTAAAATCTGCAGTAATATCCAAGGCTGAATCGTGCATTTAAAAGCTGGCAGAAAGTGGCCTTTGAAGCAGCACCTTTTCGAGAGTCAAAGGGTCTCTCAGAGATAGAGCCAAGCTGTTAGAAAAATTCCTGACTGTAACGTTCATTTGTCCAGTTCATAAATCTGCCTCCCTATTCTTCAAAGTGCCAAAAGTTATCTAGCCAGACATCCAGCTTTTATAAAGACAGTCTAACAAGCTGTCTGGCTCAATTAGTTGAACTCTGATGGTGCTCCAGATTTTCAGTCAGCAGACCACTTTGTAAGGAAAATATCTACTTGCAGACCCAGTTCCCTTCCAGTGCTGGTAGCGTAACCTGCAATGTTACAGTTCTTAAATGTTTTTTTCAAGGAACCACAAAAAGAAAAGCTCCGCAGTCCATCCACACACCACAGTTTCAGCTCCTCAATTCCTCAGCCCTTTTTTTCCTTGGCCTTCTTCAGTGTAAATGGTGGAAGCAATATTTTCTATGGTCTGGTTGTGCAGAACATATTGTGAAGAAAAAAAGTAAAAAGCTACATGCTTGGTTATGACTGAGAAATTCTGAGTACAAAAGTACTATTTGGATATCTTCAGCCTGAGCTCACTCTGTTCTTGGAAAATCCTGTAACAGACTCTTCTGTATGACTGTGGATGTAAATGGCCCCACAGAAGCTGGACTCTATTACCAGGTTAGGCTGTATAGCCAAGTTACATCTAATTTCTGTTTCCATTATAACTTCTAGTACACAGCTGATATGGCTCAGTTAAACAGAAGCAGTCCTTATAAAAGCACATTTAGGACTTTTGATCAATAAAGAGTAAAATAACTACTACAATTACAGATTAGATGTGATGCCTCTTTCTAAAAAATGACACACTTAAGAAAGTAAGTTTTTTACTAGGTACCCAGTTAACCTAATCTCTCAAGTTTTACCTTTGTCAGTCAACATACATACTGAGACATTCAGTTTCTCTCCAGGCAGACAAGAAGCACTGACGTTTCCACCTTCCTGAGTTTCTACTGTTTGCCACTAATGACTTCAGGAACATACCCACCAGTGGTCCAAAAAACCTGTCTGAACTGGTGATTCCTCACTAGTGATGTAGGCGTAAGTAAGGTAGCCACAGAGGCAAAATTTTAGGGTACAAAATCCAACCTGAAACCCAAAAAGCTGGAGCTTCATAATGAATTGTTCCCCATCATTTCATGCACGGTTTCCTTTTTTTTTTTAAATGTAGACCATGCAAAGCTTATTCAAATATGTTTTATCCTCTGACTGAAAGTTGACAGTGATAAAATTCTCAGTCATGCAAAACACAAAGAAAAAAGGTAAATACACAGTAGGAATGCAGTGTTATTACAGCACTTATGTGTTCAAGATTTACTACATTTTAGCAAGCAAATTCAGCAAAACCATGTAGATTAATTTCTGTGTTTAGTTTTTGGATTTTAAACAACCTTTAGCAAAAGGTTACAAAATGAATGCAAAGAAGACACTACTTCTGTATAGTACACCGTTAACTTAATCCTGTACAAATTTTTCAACTAGACTTAAAGTATAAGACAGCAGTTCATCATCCTGTATGAAGAAAATATCAGAGAAGAAAAGCTATTTTTAAACTAGTTGCATTGACTTCAACACATTCTAGAGCAGACCTTATTTTCATAAACTTCACAAGCTAATATGCTATTTATATGAGAGATAATCAGCAGGGTTACATGGAAAGATGTTGGCACTGTAACACACACAGTAAAACAATTCTCAAAATACTAGTCCTTATTTTCAATTATGTCTTTTATTTGATTGTTAGAAGCCAATCTTGTTGATCCAGCAATATACACTTGGCTTTGCAGCCACTGTTGCTGCTTAGTAATGTCTTGGGAAATCCTATGCCTTTGAAACTCCATGCAAATCATCTAAAAGGAGCCAACGTTAACACTCAGGCTGAATTAGAAAACAGAAAAATACACGAAGAAAGTTGTTTAAGGACAAAGTTGTCTCTAGCTAAAATTAAGCACTGATTCACGGTGACATTATGAAAACACTGAACCGTACATTAAAATTCCTAAACATCGCTGCTATTCACAACAGGCCAATGCAAACATTTGTTACTTCTCTGTCTGAGAGGGAATTTGTAAGTTAGGAAAATGATGTCAGTACAAAAGAATTCAAAACTAATTTTATCTGATTGGCAAGTGAGTGAAAGTACTGAGATACTAAATAAATATTTGACAGCACCATTCCATAGTATAATTTATTTCACATATGTACTAAATTAAAAGGAACGCTTTCCTAAACTGCAAGCAATTTCCAGGCAAACCACTAAGCAGGATGATGGTGATCACTGCCATTGTGTCATGGCACAGCACCTTCCTTTCCCTTGCAAAGGTCACCAGAGTTTTGAGCAAATAATCAAAACCACAAGGCAGAGAATGGTATAGTAGGTTCAGTTTTGTCACACTTGTGACAAGGAGTTCAATTTTATACCACTGAGCATTTCTGTTTATGAGGATGGGTAAACAATGGTGAATGCCTGGCCTTGTATTTGTGTCAGTAGGGCTACCTCTATTGATAAGGAGTTCAGAGTTTTGCCTATCAATGGGCATTGCTGGGAAAATTCATTCCAGCATGATAGGGCTGTTTTTAAGATCCTATTTTAAAATTTTGATGTGTCTCAGTAAGGGAGTGTGTGGAAATGTGTTATTCATGCAATGACCAGTTTCATGGGCACACAATGGCACAGGAAAGATGCAAGAGGTGTGCAAGAACTATTAGATGGGATGTAGAAACACATCCAGAACTCAGAAATACTTTCAGAGACTATACCAAGGTACAGTGTGTGCCATTTCTTGTTGTGTGGTGAAATGGAAGACACAGAGGTGCTACATGTTTAGATTCCCACAGTTTCGGCAAGGTTGGTCTGTTCAGTGGTTCCTTCCAAAGTAGATTTTCTATGAAAAGTTTGGTGATCTGAGATACAAGCAAAAAAGAGAGTCTCACATCATTACAAGGGTGTTGAGTTGCATTTGTAATACTGTAATTACGGAGATAAATATTCAGCCTGGTTTAGATCTTGCTGAAATGTTAGGGTCAGAGTTAGAACTGAAATTCCCTGAAACTGAGAGGCTTTTATGCAGGATTTTCATTAAATCCCCTGAAAAGACAATAAATAGCTGTGAAGTTCAGCTAGTTTATATCCCAGAGGACTTATCAAGGACAAGGTTTATA